>JAUZTA010000006.1:746030-756669 GCA_034780835.1 Ctenochaetus striatus | reverse complement strand
CATTTATATAGTGATTTACAGGAGAAATCAAAAAATCGAGATATATATTGTGTATCGCGATATAGCCTAAAAATATCGAGATATTGGTTTTAGGCCATATCGTGCAGCCCTACTGCAGACTGTTCTGACTGAGATTCAGCTTCTTGTACAGTCCATCACTGTAACATTTTCTGTTTCCAGTCCAGTGTTCTCAGGTCAGCTCTTCTCTTGTTTTTTGTACAATCTCAATATGATAAAGTTTTTTTCTCTTTCTTTATAATGATTACAACAACATTGATGGACTTATAGCCTCCTGTTGTAATCTTGTCTAAACTTATCAAGTTGCAGTTTACATCCAGTTTACAGCCAGCTGAGGCTCATCTAATAAATTTATTAGGACTTAATAATAATTTAATCAAAGCTGTTAAGTGGAAATTAAGTTATGACTTCTTAGACATGTATGATTCTAATGGATAATGTCCAACAAGAAACATGCTGTCTTTACTTCGATAGCATTTTAACAGATAAGTACAGAGGACTGAAAGAGAGCTTTATCACATGTTTCAGCAAAAATCTTCCAAAGCTCAGTATCAACAAAACCAGAGAGCTTGTGCCGAATATGGAAGCTGATCCTGAAGCTACAAACTCTAGAATATGGGTTCTTAACACGTCTTCAACCTAGCAGCACGGGAGATTAGAACGATCAGACAGTTTTATGATCGACACTATGTAGAAGTGCTACTGATTCAGAATCTGACCAAATGTGAAATATGATCATGATCTCCCCCTCTGTTCCTGATTTATAGCTTTGAATAAGGGGCGGAAAAACATTTTGAACCACTATAATGTCACAATGAAGTTGATCTTTGACTTTAGGTTTTTAAATGTCATCATTTCATTATTTGATCTCATTAGGCATTTGAGTGAAATTATAACTATAGACATTTTTCTGAAAAGGGGAAGATCAAACCTTCTGTTGCGTAGAAAACAGCTCCAGATTTTCCACCACGAGCCTGCCAGTTGACACAGTGGGATAGGGAGCGGACGAAATCCTCCTCAGTGCTCTCCATGATCTCCTCACGCATCTTATGAAACTCCTCAGCGTAGTAAATTCGACAGTAGAACTTGGCATTGGCATCCGAAAATTCTACAAATTCAACAACAGGTGAGGCTAGTGTTAGCACGGCTCTGATGCATTAACTGAAGTAATTCACAGGGATGGCGGTGAGACAAGGGCTTTTCAGTCCTTTTAAGCCGTGAGACATCTCACAGAGTCACTACTGTGACAACCTTTACAGGCCAAAGAACATCTGAGGGTGTATAATTGTTAAAGGAAGAAATACTCACGAAGCTCAATGTGTGGATTCAGGGTCTGTTTCTTCTGTTTATCGGTTAGGTCTGCATCTTCTGAAAAACAAACAAAAAAAAAAAAAACACACAGGGATAAAAATAGAGAAGTTCACCTCCAGGACAACAATTTAATATTTTCCATGTTTATTAATTTATTTTTTAATAAAACAAGCAGTTATTTAGCCAGGGGACCTGAATGCTTACTGAGGGGATCGGCCTCTGTGCTGCTGCGGCTCTGCTGTGATGAGGCCGACTCGCTGGGTCTGGCAGGGCTGCTCTTAGCCCGACTCTCCCCTGAACTGAGGAGAAAACAGAAAAAAAAGTACATTACAGAGAAGATGTTGGGCTCTCCCTGCATATTTTACACTTTACACTTTTACACTTTTTTCTTCATTTCAGTTGAGCAGTCAAAACTTATTTTTAAATAAAAAACAACTAGGGCTCAACTCAGAGTTCCTCTACTTCTCTACAACAAAGTTTACATATTTGTATTCCCTCTTGCTTTGTTGACAGTGTTATTCCTGCTAAAAACAGACTAAAATAGGCTATGTTAAACAAGTTGTAAAATATATTCTGGTATAGTTGCACAGTCCCTGGGAACTTTAACATCTCTGAATTACAGTGCCCAGTTAAAAAGAAAGCCAGTGTACCTGTTGCTCTGTGGAGTCTCATCCCCGCCTGCGTTTGATGACTTCGACAGATCGTCCAGCGCTGTTTTATATTTCTTGCAGCTGGAAGGCAAAACATAAGGTTTTATATGAAAGGGGCCTTTTACTCTTTCCTCATAAACAAGCATTGCAGTGAAACAAAGACAGGAGGCGGCTGTCACCCGAGAGCAAAGGCTATGATGGAGCTTGGCTCTCTTTCACAAACTGCGATGGGCACTCGCTCATATTCCTCCATCAGGTAGTGCTTGTCCGGATCACTGTAAACACGCACCGTGAGACAGTTAGAGAAACCAGTTAATCAGTAAAGTGGTGAAAACAGTAAGCATGACATAACTGAGTGTGCAGTCCATATTTTTGTCCTTTTATAACTGTCTTTATATATTTTTTTTTACTTAAAATAAAAAAAAATTAAACACAAACTAGTTTCTAATGACCATCATCATGATGCATCAGCTAAATTCTGTAAATGATTACCTTTACACTTTTATTGGTACTGATTAGAATGTGAGAAATCAGTAAATTATACAAATGTGTAAATTCTGAGAAATGACAATGAATGTCTGACCAAGGCTGATTTTTTTCTAATTCTTTAACCAGATAATTTATGATTTAATCATTTTGACAAGTTCAGATTATTTAATTTAGACTATTATTTATTAAAATCAGTCCAATATAAGTAGGGTCATTTCACAGTTGTCATTTATTTTTTCAGTTCCTTGGTTTTGTGCTAATACTACATATCCTTTTTTGCCTTCTTTTGCACTGTCTTGAGTGTAAACAATACCATGTGGTAGAAAACCAGTTTTGACAAAGTGTTCAGTACCAGTTTTTGTTTCTTTATATTAAGTTATAGCTTAAGTGAAAGTACACTTGGCCTTGTCACAGTGAGCCCATTACTTACAATGGAAAGGGGATTGGGTTGTAGCTGTTGCCAGGCAGGAAGTTGGCAAGGATGGCTTTCATGGTAGATTTCTCCTTCACTTGGCTGTCAGTGGAGCCCAGCAAGTGTCCATCAAATACATCTGAAAACAAGCAAATACCATTTATACAGCAGACATCTAATTAGATAGATACTGTAAGCTAAAAGAGACAGTTTATGTTTCTGTGTGTTTATGTGAGTATGTACCCTCTGGGATGCTGACGGAGTCCTGTTCAGTGAAGGAGGGAACAGGCGTGACGGGTTCAGCTCCAGGGTCTCCTGGTGAGGGCAGCATGAAGGAGGAGGCTGAGGGCAGCGCGCTGAGGTGACGATCATCTGTCAGTGGCAATAAATCAGCTCATTAACTGCAGTCAGGATCACTATCAGCTCCACTCAAGAACTCCATAAACCAGACAGGGTCTGAGACAGTCAACTCACCTTTCTCACCATTCTGTACCACAGGTGAGGGGTTACGTGGGGAGGAATCCACGGCAGTCTTTGAAATGAATAAACAAAAAAAAAAAAAACAAGTGAAATTTTCTGCTACATACAGCCTGAATGATTCCACAGAAAACAATGGTGTAATAAAAGCTGGCAAAAGTGAATATGAGAAGCACGGTTACATTCAGGTTGTCATTCTTCAACATCTTCTGGTTTAGGAGGCTAATAACCTCACACACCACAACTTTTTTAAAGATCATTAACAATGACATAGGAAGCAACTAATAAAAAAATGATTCTCAAAAAATGATAAAACCCACCTTGTTGTCCTCAGTAGTTGTCTGTCTGTGCCTGCCTGGGCTGGGGGGGACAGACAGTCGCTTCCTGCCTTTCTCCTGCTGAAACAAGTCCTGAAGCCTGGGAGAGAAAAAAGGTAACAGATTAAGTTCTATAAAGACACATAAGAGCCTAATTACTCCTCTCTTATATATTAAGGACAACAGATCAATTAAGTAGCAGTCAATTTAGGAGGCGAAATCACCTGTCTCAAAGAATTAGTAGTGTGACAAAGTGCATGTGTGAGACTTAGTTAATGTGTGGCAGCACAGGGGTAGTAGCTGAGGGTGGATTTGATGGCAGCTATTTATGCTTGTGGTAGTTTTTTAAATTATGTTAATTTTATGCAACAAACAATTTTTATGTCATGATACTGAATATTCATTTTCTCCTAACAAAAAATATCTGAATTAGTCAGCAGAGATTCTGACCTGCCGTTCCAGTACTGTAACATCTCACACAGACTTTGTTTCTTCATCACCAGTGACTCCAGGACAGCCTGCAGCTGCTGAGGAGAATCCACACCGCAAGCCTGGAGTCGTGCCTGAAGTTTTTCAATCCAGCTCCGCAGCTCTGCCTCTTCCATCTACACACACAAACCCATCTGTTAGCCCATAATCACCGACAGACGCAGAGATAAAGTAAACTGAAACACTAAAGAAACCTACATCTTTCTGAGCAAAAAGGTCCTCCATCTTTTCCTCTCGTGTCTTGCTGAAGGTGTCGGTCTTGAGGGAGGTGAGGCGGTCGTCAATAGCCAGGTACACCTGAGTCACTCTGAGGAGAGAGGAGAGGGAAACGTTTGGACGAGTGGATGTGTTTATGTAATGAGCAAACAGTACATGATACTCTCAATCAGCCTGGGAACCAAGCTCGACTAGCTATGGACTGAGATTGACAACGACAAAATATGTCCAAACAGTTCTCAAACTGGAGATCATCTCAAGCTCTTCTTTTAATTTATTCTTTTGATTTCTATGCATTTCTATTTACTGCAGTTCTTTCACACACTGCTTTAATTCACTGATGGTATTTCTTCCTCTGTTTTTATAACAGTTAGTGTTTACCTGATATTCTCAATTTTTTTTTTTTTTTTAGTCAATGAATGCGTGATTGAGAGAAGAGGCTCAGCTGTCTCTCAGCTTTTTGGCTTCATGTGATGAGATTTTATTGTTTTCCTGTGCTCTTTTAAATTATTGATATTTTTCAGTTTTGGACTGCTGGTTGAACAAAATAAGACATTTAATTACATCACAATGGACCGCTGGATCAAAAGTTCAAACAATTTCCTAACAATTTGTATTGGACTAATTGGTAAGTGTAATTCAATTAAATTTACTGTCTCACAAAGTTTTTCCAGTTGTGCACAAGTCATTTCTTTTAACAGGGTCATTTTCATTGAATTTTCCCCAAGTCTCACTCATGCTGTCAAAGGGATGATGTGAATGCCTCTGTTGTCTTTATCTGGTAAGCCAGGTCATATCTGAATTCTCTTTCCGGTGCCAAAGTACTTCTTTACTTTTGAGAGAAGTCCTTCAGGTCCTGCTGCAGGTTGGTTTTGGAAGGCCCCAGGTTTCTGATGAAGATCTTAGGACGTGGAAGGCAAATTTCCAACAGCCTTACAGAAGTGTAGCTGAGAAGGAGAGATGGGAAAACTCTAAATCAAGACTTTATCAAGGATTCCATGCACAGAACGTGTGCTTTTAGTTGTATCCTTGTATCCTCCTTAGAAATCTCTCAAAGAGATTTAACATGGATAATCACACATCAATTAATAGATAATGACAAAAAACAGCACTACTGTATCTAGAAAGCTGTTGTAAATATTAAAACTTTGTAGTTACCCATTTACTGCTTGTTTTTTCACTCTAAATTTATGTTGTGTATTTCAGAGGTAAATGAAGGATAGAGGACACAGTGACAGCTGACAAACCTGAAGGAAGCAACCATCTGATTGTAGGAGAAGTACTGGTGGTAGTCTTTGTGAATGGAGTGTCCACAAGGCTCTGCATTAGCCCTCCGAGTGTACTGGTGGCCATAGAAACGAAGCTCCAGGTATTTGGCAAAAGACATGGACCACGAGTCATTGGACAAAGGCACCACTGGCGTTACCTTAAAGAGAGGCAGATGCAGAGGGAGCACAATGGAGGAAGGTCTGGCAGTGCTATTTCTCGTAAAATCAGTGTAACCAGATAATCAGGATGAATTAACATTTTGTTTCATTCATAACGCTAGAAGGTGGAATTTAATAACAAATCTATGACTATCAGATTTAATGTTATTATTTTTCTACTAGGCTGAAATTGTGGCAGCTGAAGCTTAGTAAAAAGTGCAGGTCATCTCAACATTTGATAGTTGATGGCTCGAACCTCGATTCCTTCAGTCCGCAAATCACCTGTCCTTGGTTAAGACATTGAACCTCAAATTGCTCCTGATGGCTGTTCCATTAGTGTACATATGCATGTGCATGAGTTCCTTATGAGGAAGTTATAACTGTGTAGAGAAGCAACCTGCCATAAAGTGTGTGAATGTGTATGTGAATGTGTAAAATCTGATTTGTTGTGTAAAGCTTTGGGAAGTCAAAAGACTAGAAGTGTGTTCATATCAAAAAGAAGGTACCAAATTGGACATGTGTTTTTAGATTCATCCTTTTTATTCTTTGTTTAGATAAAGACTACTTTCAAACATAGAAAAATACAACATTTAGTAATTTTGGCCTGTTTAGAAGCATCCGGGTATGTGATGTGACACCATGCTAAGTTTAATCTTGTGACTAAGTGTCAAAAAAGCATTTAATTTGCTTAGTTTAACGTGTGCATGTTAATGGTGAATGTTGTTGCTGACCTGTTTGCAGATCCGGCACCAGGAATAGTTGAGGATTGTGTGCTGATAACCAGGCACGGGGGAGTCCAGCTCCTTTAACACAATCTGCACACAGCCGCTGCCATGCACGAACCGACGGATGTGATGCACCATGGGAGTCTCACAGAACATGCTGGGGCACTGGTAAGATGGCCTGGAGAAAACATATGCATATATGCATATACAAGACAAACAAACGTACAAGCACAAACACACACATGTTGTGTAAAGCAAATTGAGAAGGTTAACAGCTACACTCCAATCTTATCTCAAATTCTTTAATATAAATTCTCTACTTCACACACACACATTATTAGAGAGCCCATGAGGAGCTCCCATGAGGTCACTAGTTTTCTCTTCCGTAAGATATCTCCAAAAAAAATGCAGTATTACTCAGTCATACCTGAAACAATATCGCTCTAAGAAGACACCAAGAGAAAGGTCATTTTTGCCGTAGAACTCCATTGTGACAATCCTGTTGACAACAAAGGCATTATTACACCCTCATTACAAACAAGGTTTTTTTTTTTAATTTATCCACAAAAAATGAACACTTCACCATGGGCTGACGCAGGGGTTGGGAGCGTTGTTGGACTGAGCTGATGAACTGCTGAAGAGAACGCACAGCCTCTGATGGTTGACAGGGTTCAGACAGTCCAGCTGAGGACATCAATTACAAACACAAACAGGTAAAAACTAAGATATGAGTAGAGTTACAGAGACCCATGGGAAACAAACTCCTCATTGTTTTCCACATAAATGAAAGATTAGAGGTGAAGTATGCTCTAGCCCGTAACACAAGTCTGAGAGCACTCTTGGGGAAAGAGTCTGGGGATTTCAAAAGAAGAAAGAACACAGAGGAGATTCTTCCTCACAAATGTAATGCAAAATGACTGCTGACACATCTATGGTTAAAGTGATACACTTTCCCACCAATGATTTCATACTGTTCCACTTATTTATAGGTGGTGGTTATAAAACAGATACATATCTATCAATGAATATAAACATAACTCCTCACACTAAAGACCTGTCTCAATACTGCTTACCTTGGGCGCCCAGCTCATGTCATTTTGTTTGCTTGGCTTCTCCTCCTCACTGTCTGTCTTCACTGGTGCCTTGACTGTGGTGTCTCCTGCTCTGCCCTGACCACTGACAGCAGCTGTATTGTTGGTAGTGATGAAAGGGTCCGTGGCTTCCCTCTGCCGGATACGACCTCCTTTTGCTCTGTAATCTGCCAGCATCTTTGCTAGGTCCTGGCTGCTGTTCAGCTGCTCTACAATGTGGGTGCTGGTGAGACAGTGGGAGGGCAGAATGTTGATGGGCTTCTGCTGTGAGTTGCCATTGGTCTGCCCGCTCACCAGGGAGGAAGGAGCAGAATCTTTAAGGAGCTGCCGCTTTCTGCGCCCGTCCAGTTCTTTAAAATCCTTGTTGAGAAGAGGAGATAGGTAGACCTAAGGGACAAGAAAAACATAGGTGAACATGACACAAACCATAAAAAAATCATTTTTAAAATATAAACTGTAGGTATAAGATCTTAATACAAAGGTATTAAATCAATCATAGAGGAGGCTAAAATCAAAAACTGGGTCTAAGTTGAGGGCCAAGCAGGGTCTACGTTTACTGAACAGGACAGACAGGATACAGGATAAAGAGTAAAGAAAACAAAGAAGACATATGCTTTAGTATATTCTGCTTTTATGTCCATTTGTCAGATGCTTGGCACCTGCTTACACAGGTATGTTCTTCCAGACAGTTTAATTATGTACTGCTTCACGGTAAATGGTCAGGGGGTTACTGACTCAGCCATTTCTTTGACCACAACAAAATTAGCTTTATCATCAAAATATCATCAATCTTTCTCTGATCATACCCTTGTAAACTCAATATCTTTGGGTTATGGACAAAACAAAAAGTTTGAAGACATCACTGGAGTCTTTGACAAACTGGGAAGCTCCTATCACAGTTTTCTTACTTTTTCTTTGAACCAGACAAATAACTGTCGAGCAGGCAAAAAGAACCAATAGACAGATTACTAACAAAAATGATCATTGGCTGCACCTTTTTTGACAAATGTATATTGAACAGATGTAAAAATACAAACAAAATAACAACAACAACAACAAAGTTATGTACCTGTTCGGGGAAGTATTCCCTGCTGGGGCAGTGCATGCCAGCTGGGGTGAGAAGGAAGGGTTTTTTAAATGTAATGAAGGGGGAAATGCACAGGATGATGTCCTTAAGCTCCTGCTTGAAGACGGCAGAGATGGACTTCAGATGGTCATCAGATGAAGTCACCTGCTCAGCCACAAACATTCCTGTATCATCCTGTAGAGGGTCACGGAACAACCTGGGAGTAGGTGTCTCTGAACCTTCCCCATCCTCCACATCCAGTGACTCCTCCTTCACTAGGCTTCCTTCTTCCCCAGTATCTCCCTCAGATGCCCTGATTAGAGTGTCTGAGTCCATATCCTGGTCGTCCTCCATGAGAAACGGAGGAGGGACAGATATGGATGGTTCAGGGGGACTGGAAAACGGTGAGGAGGTCTTTGTCTCTGTGGTACTGGCTTCCTGCTCATTAGAGGAGGGCAGGTTTGGGTTCTGTTTGTCTTGGAGAGTTTCTATTTCTCCATTTTTCAATGATGACTCAGAGGAAAGCCGTTCCTCCTCAGGCTGTCCTCCCAGTGCAGATTCTCCTCTTTGACTCTCTTCGTTTGGCTCCTTCTCTCTCTTTTCTCCATCTACCTCATCCTCTGCAGAGGCACCCTCCAGCAAGCAGGGGAACGAGGTGCTTTGGGGCAAGCTGGGCGGCATGGCAAACTCGTCCATGAGGAAAGAGATCTCCAGCTGGGAGTGGTAGGCTACACACACCATCAGCATAATGATTTCCTTCACCCTGGCCAGCTCATACTCAGAAGCCCCACGCAGCTTAATGGAACATCCAAGATGAGGAGGACAGCCCTCGAAGAACATCAGGGTCTTCACTTCATCTAGAAGAACAGTAAACAAAATCAGGATTTATTCTACAGAATGCAGTAATGTAGTAACAGGACTGACTGTGAACAGGGGTGTGCGTCTTACTGTTAGCAAGGGTGAAGGGCTGCATGTAGAACTTGTGGCAAGTTCCCAGACGAGGTTTAGTGAGAAGCTGGTCCATGGACATTACCAGGTCACCCTGGGTCATACGACTCACCCTGTCCAACACTTGCTAAATTAGCAAAGAAATAAAAATAAAGCAATTAACAGTGGTAAAGATAAAGTAGCCAGTACCACTACACAGCCACAGTGCACAGTTACTTAACTTTATTTTTTCATCCTGTATCATGATTTAATGTAATGCATAAAACTTGTTTTAAATGCTGTTTATACTTTATTTGTCGTGTTTCTGCATGTTAATGCCTTATATGTGTTTTTGTTTTTGGTAAACATGTTAATGAGTGTGTTATGTGTAGCCTGTTATCTGAAAATGAAATCAAACAAAGCAGAAGAAATGACAAGGAAAGCCTGATTCAAAGACATCTAAATTTTAATTGTTGCAATGTTTTATATTGCAATGGCAGCACTAACCGGTTTGACATTGATGACAAGGGTGATGCCATGTTCTAGCAGCATGTCCTGAGCAATACGAGACACTGTCTTCTCCACTAATACCAGGTTTGGACGGACATCCACAATGCGCTGCACATAGTTCTTCAAAAACTCTCTTTCCTGAGGGTAAAAAAGCAAAATGTTTTCTTAATTTCAGAAAACTGGGGCAAATACGACTGCACACAAAGACAATTTCTCTGCCCCTGTGATTAACTCTAGGTAGAGTGACTTACTGACCTGCAGCACAATGGGGTCAATGCAGGTAAACTTGGTCTCTTCCCTGTACAGATATTCTATAGAGCACTTCAGCAGCAGAATTTTAGGGTTCTTGATGTACGGGTTCATCTGATCACAGGTCGGACAAGGATACAGTTTTTAGTTAAATATTAACAAATGAACTGTACTGTAGATATTCTAACAACCAGTATGTTGGTTTTTCTATTGCTGATTTCAAAAAGGTAAAGAATCTAAGAATAATTATGGTAGTTTCCAAACA
>JAUZTA010000006.1:654352-665535 GCA_034780835.1 Ctenochaetus striatus | reverse complement strand
GCACATGTTAAATGATGTATTTATAATTTATAATTCCATTGATAATTAATATATGAAGATCAAGTTTGTTCTGCCTCTTTTTCTAGTTTATTCTTTAGATTTTGTAACACGAACTTCAAATTGGCTTTCATAACAAAAAAAAACAAAAAAAACAAATTACATTAATGATTGTTCCATTAAGGGCAAAGTCCACATTTAAAAAATCTGCTTATCACATGCCCATTTGAAGAGAGTCTTTGAAGAGAGTGAAAATAATGTGTTTTAACAATAGAAAAATCCCCAATTCCCAGCAACTCTCCAGCATGTGTTGATAATGTGTCTCTGAAAAGGGCCATAAGGTAATAATGGGATGAACACGCTCTAGGAGTAACAATTGACATGCTTGTTAAACCCTTGCATGTCTTTCTCAAGCAATACTTTTTATTTTTAATTTTTTACACAAAAATGAAAAACAGTGTTTAATGTATCTATTGCATAATTTCCGGGGAATGTGAAAAACATGCTCAGAGACATCAAATTCATTCATTGAAGTTCATCTTTAATGTCACATGCATCATATATGACATAGCACATTTGACATACAGACACAGTTGGATTCTTATAATCATTGCAATTTTCTGATAAATTGATAAATTCTTTATTATAATTTATTGATTACATTATCAACTCTCAAGCCCATTTGGTTCTCTAGCAGGAGTCTGTGATGCGACGGATGGATCCAATCCTCATGTCCATGGGACCCATTCCCATATCTCTCATGCTCCTGTACTCTCCAGGCCTCAGGTACATCATCCTGCCTCTAAAGTGGGGCTGCTCGTACAGCAGCCAGTGGCCGTCCATCACGTTAACAGACTGGCAGTCAGACATACGGTAGCGGTCCTGGATGGAGTCGCAGTCGTCCATCAGCTCACTCATCTGACCTCCAAAGTTCTCCTTCTCGTAAATTCTCATCCTGAATGGACCTCTGTGCTGTAAAATTAAATAAGAAAAAACAAATTATTAAAGGGATTTTTTAACAAGCTGATGTGTTTGTATTTTCAACCTTGCACGAACAAATGCTAATCATAATTTAGTATAAAACTACATACCACGGGGATCATGCGGCAAGAACGAATGCAGTCACTCATGCTCATTCCCATCAGGCGCTGGTTGTCTGGATACTCTCCCCTTCTTGCCAGCATCTGGTGGCCCATGAAATTTGGACGTTCATAGACCATGAAGCAGCCGCTCTCCACCCTGCAGGAGTTGCACCTGCTCAGGTAGGAGGTCAGCTCAGCACAGTCATTGCTGGTCTCATAGGAGCGCCCCTGGAAGTTCTTGTCCTCGTAGAAAATAATCTGAAAAAAAACCAAAAAAACAAAACATTTTATATTTTTATATTTAATTTTTTTCTTAACAAATAGCATATTATCCAAAATGAATACACACATACACAAACACATAAATGTATGTACACACACGAACACATATTCATAACAAAAACACACATATACATTATAAACCTAAATTCTAATATAAAATTGGTCTCTTACTCTTCCCATTTTGGCCTTCAATCCTATCCCTGATTGCACTGGTACTTTGCCCAGCCACACTCTCTGCCACTTTTATACCCATCATGATTGCTAAATGATCTATGGAGGCATTGTTTTGAATATCTTACTCAGCACTGTAGCGTACAGGGCTATAATGTTTGTTAAATCCGTCTGTAAATGGTTATTATTCCAGACTGTATGCATCTGGTGCAGTGCCAACTGTGGCAGCTCTCCTATGGGGTACAGGTGGGTGACACCAGCAAGCGAGTCAGCTGGGACTCTTTGTGTTGTTAGTGTTCGGTCTGTAGTAAAAAGCATTTTTGTGCGTATTCATATCCGCAGTCCATCATCTGAATACATAAAATGATGTCTGTTATCTTAGGATGGACTTTACTAAAGAGGAGCTCAATAGTTCACTGACAAGAATAATGAAATATGTGCTTTTATACTGTGATACTACTATTAAATGTGTAACAGGAAGTTGAGAAAAAAAAAAAATTAAATTAAACCTTTTCTTTGTGCAATGTATTGCTTAACAATTTAGTTCACAAAAAAGATTAAAAAAAAAAAAGATCCACCTTGACCAGCTTCACCAATAAAATGCTACTTACTCAGCAGTAGTGGTAGTGTATCATTTTATTGGTGCAACATTCTGTGGGGGCATTTTTCTGCAGTGATGTACCTTAATGGATGGAGTCGATAACTTGTCACACACATGAAAAAAGTTAGAAGTTATACTATGTGCACCAAACATGAACACAGTCACTGGACTGCACCAGCCATGCATCAGTACAAACTTAGTTTAGCTTGGATGTAATTTTAAGCTAAAGACTGAGTTTTTGCATTACTGATATTCAGTGGGTTGCACCAGCTGAATTAGATCCAACAAAAGCATATCACACGTAAATCTCACACCTGGAGTTCTAAAGTCCTCAGTAAAATCAAGGTGCAGCAAATTAAAATTATATATTTTTAGTGCTGAGTAGAGTGTTCGAAGAGAGTTTGGCTGAAGAGACAACACAGAATTAAACAAAGAAGAACTTGGATGGAATAGTTAAGATGAACCTTACTTTTCTGTGGCGCAACCAAACATTAACACAGTTTTAGTACAAAACAAAAACTGTTTGACATTATTTTTAAGAGTTAGACTTTTTGAGGTCATACACATCTTTCCATCAGAGCAGCATGACTTGACAATTGCAGTAAAGATGGCAATTTATATCATGTATAATGCAACTTTGAATGATGGGAGTTCATGTAACAGTCAAATATTTTCATGTGGGAAATATAGTAAACTGTTATAAATTTCTAACTTTTTCCTTGAAAACTTTTTTGTCATGTACACAAATCCTAAATTTGATTTTGCGACTGTTTTCATACGCATACATTTTTGCAAACATTTCACGGATAGTACAAGCTTTCCCTACCTTAACCAACATGCACAATATACATTTAATATCAGAACTATTTCACAAACTGACAAAAAGTTTTCTTGATCTAAACCCAAGTGCTTATGTTTCTCAACTGTTATCACATTTTTAATATTGTGTACAGTTAAAATTTGAAAACTCTTACAAATCGCTATGATATTACAGCATGGTGTAAGTGTGTATGAGACAAGCTAAAGAGTGTAGCTGTATTTGAAATTTGTGCTGTAAAATGCATGAAATTCATTAAAATAACACAGACATGACTGCAACACTGCGTTCTGATGTGTTCTGGAGATATAATAATTGATTCAACCATGACCCATCAGAGTGCACGGTCATCTGTTAGCTTTACAACAACTGCAGAGTAAGATGCTAAGTAAGAATATTTTCATCAAGTGAAGCAACTTTAGTGTCAGTGTTGGGAAGATTACGTTTAAAAAAGTAATAGGTTACAGATTACTACTTACTTAGTTAAATAAGTAACAAGTAGGCCTAATTCAGCTATTTTAATGACTTCATCAATGTAATGTAGCTTGATAAAATTTTAAAACTCAGTTTATTGTGACTACCTGCACTTACACTAACTTCCTGTCCATGTTGCCTCAGGTGTGACATTGAGCTCTTACGTGTTTACACAATTTTACTGCTGATAGGCAAGCTTCACACTGCACAGTAATGTTAGAGCTTTCATTTATTTTTCTCTTAATCTTTATCCATCACTAGAGGTTTTAGTCCCTCATCTGATGGGCTGGCGGCAGACATGGTAGAAAGAGCAATGTGCAATGATTAGAATGATAGACAATAGATGTTGCACATTTAAACAAGACATACAATTTTGAAATTGTTTATCTCGACACTACCATATGAAGCCTTTAAGAGGTACAGACAACTTCTTGTTAGTTATCCTACCATTCGAGATGTTACACTTGGATTTTTACCAATAGCTTTCTTGACCTACTTGTTTGGAAATATGCTAGAAGAAAGCATCGTACCGGCCAAAATGTGCAAAGCAAGAGAATGGATGCTATAATGGTAAATTAATTTATCTCAGATGTAAGCCCTTTGTAGTCACCAGTCTTCTGTTAAGTAACTGTAGTTAAATGAAATATTTCTTCTGTGAAACTGTAAATAAAAACCAACCAACTTGTAATATATTCACGTTATGCCAATACATGTGACTAGTTACTCCTCACCACTGGTTATTGTGTTTTGTTTGTATAAATCTAATACTACAATATGTTTATTGTGTTTACGAACAGTATGTCTTTTTTCTCTATTTATATTTGCGCAGTAAAGTTTTAATAGTGCCATGCAATGTGTAACTTAGCTGGATGTATATGATGTACTGCACAGTGGCTCAACTTACAGACCAGTTATAAGGATTTAACCCTCACAGACACAAGAAAGTCTTCTTCCAATACAGAGACACAACAAGGTGATGTTTGATTCCTCTTTTATTTTATTTGACAGCAAATAATTTTACTCTGCTTTAACAGGAATCCATGATACGCCTGGCGGAGCTGAGTCTCATGCCGCTGTATCCCATATCTCTCATGCTCCTGTACTCTCCGGGCCTCAGGTACATCATCCTGCCTCGGTAGTGGGGCTGCTCGTACATCAGCCAGTGGCCTTCCAGCACGTTGCAGGACTGGCAGTCAGACATACGGTAGCGATCCTGGATGTTTTCGCAGTCTTCCATCAGCTCGTGACTCTGGCCCTGGAAGTTCTCCCTCTCGTAAATTCTCATCCTGTAAGAGCCTCTATGCTGTTGATCAAAATGCAGAAATGTGGCACATCAGCATCGAAATCTGAAGAATGTACATTGCATTTATTTAAATATTGTTTTTGTAAGAATTATAGCCTCTCTCAAGATATACTTTCAAAGCCACATTATACCAGCACAGCAGAAAATATGATTACATTTAATAAGAGTTTTGACGGTTTCAAATCAATAATTAAAGGGTTTTTTTTTAAGGTTTTCCAGTTCTCCAGCTCTGGCTCCTCAGTTGTAATCATGTTTATCTTTTAAAAAAAACTTTTGCCTACCTGAGGGATTAAACGGCAGGAACGGATAGAATCACTCATGCCAAAGGACATGTAGTCAGAGTACTCTCCTCTCCTCAGGAAATACTGGTTCCCCATGTAGTTGGGACGATCGTAGACCATGAAGCAGCCGCTCTCCACCCTGCAGGAAGTACACCTGCTCAGGAAGGAGGACATGTCAGAGCAGTCGCTCATGCACTCATAGGAGCGCCCCTGGAAGTTCCTGTCCTCGTAGAAGATGATCTGTAGAAAATAAAATTAACACCAGAAACCAATTTGAAGCAGGACTTATTTTATCTATTTAAAACTATTCTTTTGTAAACTTTTTTTTCTTTACATCCTGTGTGCCGAGTTTCTCTCCAACAGAAAACTGCTTGTTGTCTATTCTGCTCCCTACATACCTTGCCCATGTTTGATGATCTGTGTTTGTGGGAATCTGTCCAACAACCTGTGGCTGCCAGGCGGCTTTTATACTTTATACGTGCTGAAACAGGGTTTTGTTATTCAAATTATCTGGAAGCTGATGAATAAGCAGCTCTGCGATCGCTGTTAATTTCATTTGTGCCATCATGATCCAGAACAAAGGCAGGGGAAATGGGTGGAAGACACAAGGCAGGAAAGGAGGGAGAAGAATTGCAGTTGCAGTTTTTACATTTCTAAGACTGAGGAAGATAAGAACAACAAGAAAAAGCTTAGTTTGGCCAACATTGGTGCTGTCTTTAAATTCTCATAATCATTCTTTTTTCATGTGTTTACTCATGTATTCTTCACATTTGTTTACAAAACAAAACAAAAAAGTGAGTATCTATATGAAATAACACACGAGTACCTATATCAAAGAAATTTCTCATGCAGTTTGGGTCAGAGAATCATAGTGATTAAATACAAAACAACAATTCTCCAGTGTTGATCTGGGTGTCCTGGTTAACTCGACAACATTTATCATGTGTATATAACATCCTGGACTTATCCAGGACACCCCTAATCTCTCTCTTTCATGTTTTTTTTTTTTTTTGCTCTGTCAATTATCTAAACAGCAAAATGTCCCTTTGTGTGCATTTGTGTAGGTCATATATTTATAGTGACTAAGTATCTTTTGCTAACAAACTTCGTAACAGCTGACTCTGTGGCTTTATGGACTCCATCTTTTATTTCTGTCTGCTATAACAGGTTTATTTTTTTCCAGCAGATATTTTGACTAATCATCGTAAGAAAGGTACATTGTTAAAAATAACAGTTCTGTTCTATTTAAATGTAAGATATGGCAATGTGACAACACTGAGTAAACCTTAGGATGCCAAAATTGAAGCAGCTAAATGGAATTCAGCCATTATTCATTTGAGATTTTCCACTAGTGCATTTGATACTGTGACATTCAAAATGTTTTTCTGTGAAAATGACCTTTTGCTTTGCAAAATATGGCTTCATTTTAACTCGCATTGGTTTTCAGTTTAAAAGCCCTGTTTGAACAAACTAACAGTAAGGTCAGTGTCACTGAATGGTTGATGCCAGCAGTAATGTTTAGCATCATTATTAGTAACTGTTCATTTGCTTTCCAGCCTTGACTCATTTTAAAATGCAATAAATTACAAAAAGTTCAAAAAAAGTTCAAAGTTCAAACTCAAGGGAATGTATTGATAGTAAGCATTTTTCCCTTAAATAATTTAACTCATGTAACAAATTTCCATTTCTTATTCCTTTGGTTAAAAGTTGAGATTTCTCAGTGTTTTTTATTTGTCACATGGTTGTTGCGTGCTTTTTGTGGATGTGTTTGGTAAAAATGTGGTTAAACGATTACTGGCGTGCATTCACCAGAGCTGGATCCTCTGCTGCTATTTTAAAAGATCAAATTATGTTTCTTTGTTTGGTTGCACCTGTAGGGTTGGCAGTGCCAAAGCTTTCACACTTCTTGAATTATTTTGTTTCAGGTTCCCGATGACTAAACTCTGCCACCATGAACAAACAGTAGTGTGGGGAAACAACTTGGCAAATGTCAGACCGATGTGCCATCTTTGTTCAAACAAGAGGAAAATTACATCTGTAAATCAAGATCCTCTTCTGTTACATTATTAATTTGCATTATCGCCCAAACTTGTATTTATTTTGTCTTGTTCTGCCCAAGTCAAATTCTGCTGAAAGCACCTTTGCATATCACCAGGAAAACAAAGTCGAGGTAACTGAAGCAGAGGATAGGTTTTGTATTGTAACACACAGAAGTAGACATGTTCATTCGTTGCCAGACAGCCAATCACAATGTCACGAGTACTGATAACAGATACCACAGACGCTGTTTTTTACCAGTAGACTTATCAGCCTGCAGATACAATATGTCTTGAAATCAAGTGGTCCCTAGGAACTTGTGTGAACCTTTGATCTTGATGTAATCGAATGGGTTCATCACCCATCTATCTGTTGCCAACTATGTGTCATTTTCCTTCCTGCTGCCTCCTCATTTGACTCCTTGATCCTGTCACACTGAATGTCTGATTGCAAATGTTCCACCCTTTTGTTTCTTGTTGATTTCCTTAGCCTGACCAACCAGATGCCCCTCTGCTCCTTCGTCTCCCTTATGTTTGGCATTACCTGCTTAACTGCATATAAACGCTTATATTTCATTTGCTTGGGGTCGGCTCACAGACACAGACACAGACCCGCTCTCTGTCAGTCGGTCCACCAGTTTGCTGACATACTGCAATAAAACTCACACCATCACAGCAAACCCTGAACTGGAATCCGAGGGTTTCTCAGGTTTGATAGCATTTAAATGAAGACAGAGTGAGACACAGCTAGATGAAAGAGGGTTAAGGAGGCACTGATATTTAAGACCTCTGATGTAAAAAAAAAAAAAAGAAAATCCCAAATACTCAAGTCCCATTCAGATTTATGTTACCTTAAAGTTGTCTAAGCAGGGAGGCAAACCTCCTGCCTCAGGCCCAAAGACTCACACATTAAGGTTTCACCTGTTTCTGCATGTAATTCATGCCAACTGGAACAGAGTGATCCCTTTTGAACTTGAATCCAAATGATACACTTTTTTCCTCAAGTTGGAAGTAAAAGCGGAAAAACAAGTTCAAGAGCTTCACAATTTTTTGGGCAAAGAAAACAGAACACGTCTTTGATGCCATATGGATTCAATCCAAAGCTATTGTATGTGTGTGTGTGTGTGTGTGTGTGTGTGTGTGTGTGTATACTCAACACTAGCACATATCAAATCCAATAACAGAGATCCTTTGATCCTGAATGAGCCTCTGTTTTAACAAACCTGGCAAAAGATATTTGATAAACTTATCAAAACAACTCATAATGAGATGGGAGAATGTTAGGTATTTGTGGTGTAAAGTGTGTGTAAATGTGTGAAAAATGGGAGGTAGAAGTAAAAAATAAATACACTAAATCAAACTAACTTGACAGGAAAGCCATGTGAGAGGCCTCCTGCTTGCTCAACTCTCCTCCTTTCTCGCTCTCGATGCCGTAAGTCATCTCTTGATGTTGGTTGTCGTTTATGGTGCCCACAGCGCTCCCCACCCAGACAAATAAAATCCCTAATCTAATCAGATTGATACTTCCGAGGCAATATCCTCTCTATCAACCAGATGGTGTATGAAAACACACAGCTGCTTCCGTTTGCCACTTCCGGCACTGACTGCAATACTTAACCCGTCAGACACACCGGACAGTTTTTAAATTTTTAATGAATAAAGACAGCAGCCTGTTAAACGCTAAAAAAATCTCCTCCACTCATAAGTGTTTTTTTCTTCTGTTTATTGCCATTTACATGACAGATTGTATCTGTGTTAAACTCCTTATGTCACATTCAAGTTTGAGCATCATTCCGAGGCTGAGAGGAAGAGATTTTTAACTTAAGCACTGAAGTTTGCCTCGAGCACTTTGTCCAGACAGAGACTTTCACGTCTACATCAGATAAAAGAGTTTGAATTTTAAAATGTCTGTGATCCCTACTATGAATAAGCTCAAATGGATTAAAAACAATTTTTCTTTTTTACCTTAAACTCTTACATTTTCTCATTTAACGTGCTAAAGTTGCTAAAACATGTCCACAAGCAGCTTCTTCACATTCATGATGACTTAGTTTATTACCCACAGTCCACCTGTGACACCTGCGTTTCATTCCTTAACTCTCAATGCTCGCGAAGCCTCGAGCTAAAGGCTTGTTTGACTTTACAGAAATGATGAGCAGTTATCCATCATGAACACAACAGCCCTGTTGACTCAAGTGCTACGTGAGATCGGAGATGTGATAGAAGTTCTGGAGAAACGGTGCTGAAACAAAAGTCAATATTAGTCCTCGTTCGCACTGTCACGGTGTCTGCACAAGCTCCATCTAAACACTCAGCCCATGCACATACACACTGTCACATTAACACCAAAATATACCTGCATTACTGCATGTACACTCATCCTCAGTGATTCATTCTGAGGGCAGTGCAAAGGTTAAAAATGGGCCGATGATGCACGTTTGGTTGAACTCTCTTCACTGTAGAAAGAGTCAATCATACCATCCCGAACAAACAGGAATTTGAATTCTTTTGGACAAGGAAATGATCGTGTCTTTTCCCTTGATTGTATCTGTTTCGGAGACTGATATCCGATACTGTTTGATTAGATCCCTGTCAAAGAAATTTAAACATATTCAAAACCCTCACGATGCTATCTTCACATCATGTAATTCTATCTATTGACTTTGAGTGGTTGTTTACTCTTGTTCTTTTCCCCGTGTCTTTTACTTCCCCTATGTTGTTATATTTGTGCCTCATTCGTGAGAGAGCAGAACCAGATGTGCCCAAAAAATGGATTTTTCAAGCACATGAATCATATTTTGCAGAGAAATGAAATAAAAACTTTTTTTTCTGCATTTATATTGCTGCATTGCATAAAAGCAGCTGCTATCTGCCAGACAACTGACAGTCATTGGTAGCGGTGAATATCTTCCCCAGCTCCACCCTCTCATTTAAAAATGGTCACATCCGGCTCCAAAAAATGAAGACAGGATCACAGACATGTGGACACCATGGATATCTGTTACGAGTTTCACTAAATTATATTTGTCTATTTAAAAGATGTTGAGTTTCTCGCTTAAAAACACACTTTTGATTTTCTTGAGGTCACCAAAGTCACTAAGCTCGTGATCAGGGAACCAAAATGCTTGTGCAAAATTTTGTGCCATATGACCAAAATATGTGAAAGCATTTTACTTACTTTAGTAATAACAATACTATTTCTCACAGACTCCATTTATAAACCAGTCATTTTGCCTTGCCTATATCAGTTAGTTTGTGTTATTGTGTGACTTTCGTGCCTCAAAGGGTTCATTTACCTCCAAAGGTATTACACGTCTTATGGATGGATAACTCACACCTTAGCCACTGTGAAAATAATGATGATGGGTAGAGGATACAGAATAAAGAAACAATGAACAAGGCTGATATTTGGCCTACTCAAAAAAAGACAATTTAGCCATTGTTTCAGTGTTAATTTAATCATACAAATGCTTAATTTTTAGATACAGGAAAAAAAAAAAGCTTTATTTTGACAGTTTCTCTTCAGATAAATGTGCTATTTTAGGACTGTGTAAACTTTCATCTCATCCACTCACCATGCCACCCATATCAAATCCGTACAGTCACAAACTAAAACTAGAGAATGAATCCAGCAATTTTCAGATTTCTCACCATCTGTCTCTTTCTCACACATCAATACAGACACACAAGCAAACCCACAAGAAGGAAACACAGACACACAAAGAGAAAAAAAGACCGATGTGGCTAAAAGAAGCAATGCACAACAGTATATACTGTTTGGGAGGAGGACTCTCAGGTGACTCGATACAAACACAACGGCGAATTTAACCAACGGGGTTCATGTGTCCTTAAAGGCAATAAACGCTGAATATTATGAATCACAATTAGATTTTTTTGAGTGCAATCCTTAGCAAAAAATATATCAATAAATATCTCTGAATTAAGTATTCCCCTTCAAAAAATTTAACACTATCATGGAGGTCCATCAGCAACATTTCCCATTTTATTTTTATGCCCAAAATACATATGAAATCCACTGTCGGACATGATGAACATAGTGAAGCTGAAGTTAAAATACAGACAGACTGTGGTGCTCATTCGCAGATATGAAAACCTAATGTGTGACTGAGACAAATATG
>JAUZTA010000006.1:624508-654252 GCA_034780835.1 Ctenochaetus striatus | reverse complement strand
ACACTGAAGAATTGTTAAGAATGTTTTTTTTGTTATCAACTGCAAATAAAACATAAAAATTTGCATTAAGAAGCCAAATAATACATTCTTGCTCGTGGAACTTTTAAGAAGGGGTGTGGTGAGTACTTTTGACGCAAGCCTTTGGGATACATAACCCTGTAATTTATCAGTTGGTCAAAATGGTCACAAAACTGAGACAAATCTTCTAAATCCATGGTTTTAGGTTTATTTTTTTGTCATTCAGCTAGAATACACTTATCTTCCTGATGAGACTTCTGCTGGCAGGTTTCTTGAGTTCCCCACAGATGTTTTAACCACAGGTGAACATCTTCATGGTGCTTCCAGCTGTTCATAACTCAAACAATTAAAGCACAACATGGGTTCGCATCAGGTTCAAGTCAGGACTTCTTCATTACTCTATATCTTGTTTTCCTGCCTGTGCACTGATTATGGCTGCACTCCACCGATTAAAGGCCATGATTGATGTCATTAGTTACACCTGTGCTTTCCCTGCTATGACAAATCTGAATGTCCGCTATGCCTTCATGTCTAATGTGCTTCTGCGGAGCCATGAAGTACATCTAAATTTGTCTTTTTCAGTGTGCTAAATAATTTTCTGTCCATATGTGAGCTGCTGATAAAAAAACAGATAATCAACATTTAATCATGTGATGAGTCAGAACTCGGTGAAAACAATACACAGAATGACCAATAAATTTAAGTGTTGGCTTCTGTTATTTGTGCATGTAAGTTTTGACAATTATTTTGATAAGAGACCATGTGGACAAAGGGAAATCAAACTTGAACAGACCATTTTGCTGATATGCAAATCAGACTAATTTAGATGACAATAGCTTCCCCTCGTCTGCACATTCTGCATTTCGATATAAACCACAACACAGCTGCAGCTGGGTGGGAGGCAAGCAATATCATTAAAAATGGGGAAGGTAAGGAGTGAATCCTTTTTCTAAATGATTTTTGAGATCTTTCAGGCAGTGACTTTGGAGCATGTCAGCAATGTGTTGCTTGACTTTTTGTTAGTTGTCATTTCAATGACAGACAGAACAATAATCAGGTGTTGGAATGATAGTTTACCAGCATTTGTCTTTGTTTCTTCCCTCCAGATTGTATTCTTTGAGGATAAAAATTACCAAGGTCGAAAGTATGAGTGCAGCGCTGACGGCCCTGATCTACGCTCCTACTTCAGCCGCTGCAACTCTATTAAGGTGGAGAGTGGCTGCTGGGTGCTGTATGAGCTTCCAAACTACACTGGCAACCAGTACATCCTGAGCCCTGGAGAATACCCTGATCACCAGCAGTGGATGGGATTCAATGATAGCATCAAGTCATGTCGCTGTATCAAAAATGTAAGCTCAATAACCCCTGTATTGCTTCTGAGTATATATATCATACAAGTAAAGAAGCTTAAAATCATCTTATACGTTAAGATTGTTCTTACGTTTGCACTTCTATCGTAAATGCACCAGTTTCATTAAGGGACAAGCTCTCTATTTTAAGCTACAGATCAGGTCAAACATAGAAAAGCTGAATTTAGAAAGTGGTTTATATAAAATCAGAAGCACAGTAGGAATTTTTTTGTTTTAAACATTTCTGGGTTTATTTTTTGCAGGAGAGTGCCAAGCTCCTGTGAAATACCACAGAGTGCACCAACCAAGCAGTAATCAGTCAAAGGCCTACAGACAAAAAGGAGAGATAAAAGGCTCATGATTTGGCAGCAGGGTGGACATCAGTTTTTGAAGGAAACTAGGAAAACAGCCAAGAAACCCATTTGTAGATTTAAACATTAGGTTTAAAAGGCAACAAAACTGAGTTAAACTATAAATGACAGAAATAGTAATTGCTAACATGATAACACCACTTTTAATGGTTTAACTCTTTCAAGGTTTACGGAGACTCCTGGAAGATCAAATTCTACAACAAGCAGGATTTCGGAGGGCAGGCGGCAGAGTGTGCTGAGGACTGCCCATCGGTTTACGAAACCCTGAAGTTCCGGGAGTTTCACTCCTGTGTTGTGATGGATGGTGCATGGGTCCTCTACGAGCAGCCCAACTACCACGGACACCAGTACTTCCTGGAACGTGGCGAGTATCCAAACTACACAGACTGGGGAGCTACTTCTCCTGCTGTGGGATCCTTCCGAATGATCACAGAGTTCTAAAGAGCAGAAGCCGAGCAGAAGGGTTCTGCAGCTTCCTGAAGAGTTATTTGATTGTTACGGCCACCAAAGTTATTTTAATTTCTGCAGGGAATAAAGATCCAAGACCCTGAGTTTCAGAGCATGAGAGCATCTACGAGTTTCCAAAGTTCTGACATGACCGAAATTTGTATTTTTTTCCCCCCATTGTTGCATTGTATTCTAATGCCATTGTAGAACCAGAACACTGAAAAAGTTTTTGAGCCCCTCAAGAGAGAGATTCAGAGTTCAAGGCAAATGGGATTTAAAAAACCCTTCAACCTCCCACCTGTTTTTTCCACACGGACATCCATCCTTCTTCCAAGAGCCCTGTGTTGCACTCAAATGAATAAAATTAATTCTTACCCATGACATTGTTGTCTGTATTTTATCTTGGTGAGGTAACTGAAAACAATTTTCAATCTTGTCTTCTAGTGTTTAGCGGTTCAAGTTTTATGCACAAACTCAAGATGACTGACGCCAGAACATGTTAAAAATACTGGCAGGAACAGGTTTTATATAACAAGAAACCAAATAAACATAAGGAAAATATTACAAAGATTATGAGATCATCACATTGCTGGTTCGAGAGTCTCCAGATGTCTACACAGATCCTGATTTAGGATGCTAATGGACTGAGCAGTTACATAATTCTTATGTTTGTGATTAAAGCTATTATTTACACACACAAAAAAGTGCATGTCTATAAAAAGACCTGATTGACAATTTACACACAACAAAAAACAGAAGTTGAGAAAAAGACCTAATTTTGTAGATAATTTTTATAAGAAAATATTAAAACTACAGCCAAAGTTTTTAAAGTTGAATGATTGTTTACTTCCTTAATATATATTATGTAATACATAATTTTACATATGTCAATCTTAATTCGAACTTTTAAGCACAACTGATGGTAATACCAACTATTTAAAACTGTTCAATTTCTTCAGGAGATAAATGAAGACATAAGACTTATATACAAACAGTCTGCTTAGAACAACACTGTGTTTGTTATGTCTTTCCATCAAAAAGAGAACAGTTTTTAAATGTAAATCCTTGCAAGAATCTATTTAATTTACCCCACTGAAAAATATCACCATCTATGAATAATGACATTTTGTTTTCCTGCTGGACCTTTGATGTTTGTTACTTCACTGCAAAGTCCATGCTCAATAAATGTGCATTAAGATATCTCTGATTGTGCTGTGCCACTTAAAATCAAACTTTCAATGAGTACAGAAAACTTTTCACTTTTATCAAATGAATGTTTGAACAGCCTCATTTTGAAAATGTACGCTTACATCACTCTGCACTGTGAGGCTCAAATATCCAAATAAAGAAACAAGAGCAAAAACAAAATTTTTAGTGTAAAGGTGACATCACAACATCATTAGAACATAAAAACAATATCAGTATGCATGTTTTTGTTGTACGTATATTTTTTTTGCCCAAACTTGCGTCTTTATAGTGCAACCAATCACTTTAAAAACTGGATATCCTAGCGTTTCATAGTTTTATAACATTTGTTATGAAGACTAACTGAAAAAAAAACAGTTTAAGGTGAACTCATTTGTTTTATTCTCTAAAGTTGTGTACTAATTGAAGCACTTAATTGAGTCTACCTATCATGCTTTCAACACAGATGTATCAATCCTCTGTACAGACAAACACAGAGCTACATGCTCATGTAGGACCTTACAAAGAATAATTCAACATTAAAGGGATCAGGTCTGGGTCTGATACACGGGAAAGAGATACTAAATATATGATTTTAGTATTTTCTAGCACATTGCAAAATCAACCTTTGTTCAAAAGAACAGTTTTTACCTGTAAGTTTTTAAAAGTTCTACTATTTATATTTCAATATCACCAGTTATACCAAGACAACAATACAAATCTGAATCTAATTATTGAACAATATCATTTTGTGTCTTTAAATAAGTTTGTGACCAGTGTAATGAGTTTGTTGCGTGCATAAAAAAGCATTAATAAAACAAATATATTGCAACAGGGCGGATCAGTTTGGATTTAGCAGTGACTGAGCTTTAGACACTTGGCAGTGCTAAACAACCATTGTGTGTGGAAAGGCAATTCAGTGAGAACAATAGGCAGACTCTAGATAATTTTCGAATTGTAATATCTGTTACATGCACTGCTAACCTTGCATTTGGTAGTATTGTCTCTGCCATGTATAAAGAGTACTGCATGTGTTTTAGTGTCTAGTAACTTAAGCGCCACAGATGGAGAAGGTGAGAATAAACTGTAATAATTCTCTAAGGTTGGTGCAAGAAACAAAGATGACAGACGTTTTACCAGTGAAAGTTTTCAATTTGTGCAAACAAAGATGCAAATGAATTCCTCTTTGAATTTACAAGTATATAAAGCTGTTCTCCTTTAGTTCCAGATTGTGTTTTACGAGGACAAGGACTTTCAGGGAAAGTCCTATGACTGTAAGGGGGACTCAAATGACCTGCATGGCTTCATCCATCGATGCAATTCAATCAAGGTAGAAGGTGGCTGGTGGGTTTTGTATGAGAGGAGCAACTTTTTTGGCTACCAGTATGTCCTGGGTCCAGGGGAGTACAGTGACTACCGTCGCTGGATGGGCTTTAATGACTGCGTCAGATCCTGCAGAATCATCAAAAAAGTAAGTCATCAAACAATAAATACATAAAATGAAAACAAGAAAAACAAACATGCTGTACACACATTTGTTTGCCTGTTTTGGTTCCAGGTCAAAGGGCCTAACAAGCTGATACTGTTTGACCGCCCAAACTTCGGTGGCAGATCTTTGGAGTTGGTGGAAAACATGAGGTCCTTCCAGGAGAAATGGCTCAGATGTGAAGTCCAGTCCTGCAAGGTCCTGGGGGGCTCCTGGATTTTCTTTGAACATCCCAGCTTCTGTGGTCGCCAGTACCTGCTGGAGAAAGGAAACTACCGACACCACTCAGAGTGGGGGGCTCTGAGTCCAACTGTGGCATCCATCAGAAGAATCACTGAGCTTTGAAATTCTCCCATTTTAAGGTCCTTGTCATGAAATGCATTGAAATAAATTTCTTTGATGCTCATGTATGATTTTGCCTGTGTGAAGTTTGTTTTCAACCTTCATCCAACCTATTATTGGACATAACATAAAGACAAAAAAATGATTCATACTTGCAGAACCTTGTCTATGTTGACAATAAAGTTAGACTGCAGTGCATTTTTGTTATTATATGCACTCTTTACAAATTAGCTTAACACACTGAAACTGGTTTCAAATCCTCTTTAATGATTAAAGAAACATATATAGTGTCTTTAGCTGCCACTCCAGTACGGTACAACCCAGGAAAAATGATGCAGATTATTACAACCGCAGAAAAATGTTAATGATATCTAAATCATGATGCTTTTATTGAAACAGTTTAAAAGAAGTGCTGAGTCAGTTTTTCTGTCATTGTGGAAGGTGTTGGTGCTGATGTTGTTGATTGCACTGCATTATTCTGTGGAATGTTTGTAATAATAATTCTAAAATAAATGTTGTAAATGTAGTAAAAGTGATAGAACAAATAACTATTCACTTTGAAAAGAAACTGAAAAATGTCTGGATTGAATTTGTGGACGATTTACAACAACCATGTACTTTTTTAGTCTGCAGGCAGTGCCTACAATGACAAATTAGGCTGTAATCAACGAAACTGAATTATATCTCATATGAAACACGTTGTTATAAAAATTGTGGAATCTTTAAAAAACCAAAAAAATTCCACAATTTAATTGAAACTAAGCTACTTAAGCATGGGGCTGCTAATTAAAATTATTTTAATTTTAAACAAAGTAGCTGATTTTTATCCCACCAGTTGTTTGGCCTATAAAAAGAAAATGTTCCTCTAAATGGATTCCCTCATCTGACCAAACTCAAAGCTGATCAGTTTACTGTAATGTAATGCAAAGAAAAGGATTTATCAAATGCTTGCCATATTTGCCAATAGGGCAACTACTAGGGCAACTACCAACCATTTGAGTGATGAACCATGCTGTTCAATGCCGATTAACAAACTCAGAAGCTGATTTCAATATACAAAAAATGAGCCTTCCATCCACCAGAGCTGGCCTTCGAGCGGTCAGCTGACTTTGGCCCTCAGTGTGGATAAAGACAGCGGGTGGAGCATAACAATCTGAATACACTTGTACCACAGACACTATGCCCTGACACTAACCCTGTACCACAGCACTATGTGGCCAGTAGCCAACTGAACAGCATCAGCCTCAGTACCAGCTGCAGAGGAGACAATTTAATTGGATCAATAAATCGTTTCTGGAATCAGGCATTGACAGATCAAAAGGTCAGCTTTGCAATAGTGAGTAAACACTGTATAAAGCCGAACGTTTTTGAAACAAATTCCAGCATCAGCCATTGTGCAAATGTAAATGCTGAGGCAATTAAAACGACAATGATGGCCCTGGCAGTGCATTGTAGTGTGCCCACATACACTGTATATATAAATTTGCAACAGGCCTGCACACAATATTGTCTATGTGAAAGGTGGGATTAACAAGCGGTTATCAAAAGTTTGTGTGAGACCCAAACATGGACCATGTGGGAAAGGTAGGCAGACAAGAAGATAGTAATTGCAACTAACTGTCTGCATTATTTGAAACGTAAGAAGATGGCAAAACTTAAGCATCAGTGTTAACATAAAGAATTACTTTAGCTTTTAATTTGACTGAGTAGCAGTGAAGTTACTCAGTTGCTCTGCTTGCAGGCTGCACAGTCATCTATTGTGCAGGTACACTTAAATCTAACTTTATTAACAAAGAAAATTTGCACTTCTAACAAAGTATTAACCCAACACTGAATCTCTTTTTTTGTTGTTATACAATTCAGAAATGTTCTCAGATTTAGTGCATTATGCAATATATTAGTCTGGCAAATCCGCTGAACACCCGTTTTTCTCTTCCAGATTGTGTTTTATGAAGACAAAAACTTCCAAGGTCGCTATTATGAGTGCAACAGCGACTGTCCCGAGCTCAACACCTACTTCAGCCACTGCAACTCTGTTCGTGTGGAGAGCGGCGCCTGGGTCCTGTTTGAGAGGCCCAACTACCTGGGTTACCAGTACATTTTGACCAGAGGGGAGTATCCTGATTACCAGTGCTGGATGGGATACAACGACAGCATCAGGTCCTGCAGGATCATACGAAATGTAAGTTCCTTCAGCAAAACATCTGTGAAATCTCATGTGCTGACGAATGTGATGTGCTTGAATAATCAAATATGATGAACTTTATAATTCAGGCTTTCACTTGATTAATCTCTCCACATGAACTGATGCATGAAGGTTTGCTCTTTCTAACTACAGTAGCGTGCTAAGCATTGATATTTCAACCTTGTCTTATTATATTACTGCTTTCCTTTGAGGGAAACAATATCAGCTCTTGCAAAACAATATCCATTCGTTTTAACAAAAGCATCTGGCTTTATCTTAGGGAAAGATTCTGGTCTGGATATATATAAACAAAATACAATGATATTTAGAAGATAAAACTAACACGTAACTGAAGCCATTATTTTTTCACCCGGACACTAACTAAAGTTCTTTTGCAAGCTAAATTTTGGGACTCAAGACGCAAACCCAGTGTCTTGGTTGAAAGGGTCATGTTGGAGTCATAAAACACCGGGGTTATCATACTGACAAGTTTCCTACTTGTAAGCAACTCCCAATTCATAATTTTGAGGTTTTGAAGTTTCAATTAGTCCAACTTTGCTTAACATACAGAAGTGTCTCAAAGCCAAGCAAACAAAGACATCAGGGGTCGGCCAAAGTGCCTTGTTCCCGGAATTAGACCGTAGTTAAACGGATATACCGGTAAATGTTAACTCTCTTAACTCTCGAATCTGCTTTTTTGTATGATATGGATGCTCACATTCCCTTTAACATGAAAGTGACATAAAAAGTGTAGTTTAAAAGACAGCGCAGTGGTATAGAAATGTAATTTATAGGTGACATGGTTGGATATTTAATGAAAATATATTGGAATGCAAAAAAAACTAAGCTTAAAATCTTTCCTTACCTTCAGCTGCAAAGTACAAGAGATACTCACATACTCAATAACCAATAATATACAATAAAACATAAAAGGTTTTTGGGTCACTGCTTGTTCAGAGATTAACTTTCTTCGTCTTGCAGATTTCTGGTCTGTACAGGATAAGTGTCTTCGAGCGTCCTGATTTCGCTGGTCAGATGTTGGAGTGCACTGAAAATGTGACCAATCTGCCCGAACATTGGCACCTCCGAGAGGTTCACTCAGCGAAGGTGCAGGATGGCCCCTGGGTCTTCTACGAGCTTCCAAACTATCGTGGACGCCAGTATCTGCTGGAGAGAGGAGAGTACCGTCGCTTCACGGAGTGGGCAGCAGTGAACCCCAATGTGGGCTCCTTCCGTCGTGTCCAGAACTTTTAGACCGTCTCTCTTTAGTTAATGTTTTACGAATCTGTTTTTTGGAAGTTTAATAAAGAAAGGTTGTGCTCAGTGCGCTCACTCCTCCATGTTCTGTTTTGAGATGGTTTAAATCACTTATTTTAGGCACATATCCAACATTGGACCTTTCTTGGCTCTTGAAAAACCACAGTGCTATTGATAAGATTTCAAAGTGAGCTGTAAATATCAAATAATAAATCTTCACCAACCACAGAGACAGTGATTGACACAAAAAAATTGGTACCGCTGATACCTCTATCGCATTTTGATTGATTGATTCCACTGGCATCAGTTTCTGTTTCCTGCATTTTACCAGTTGTTTTTCAATAGAAAGCATAATGTCTGTGCAAAGCTCCCTTGGCTTAAAGACACAAATGCATGTTTTCTTTGCTTCTCCACTGCGTTTGTTGTACGGTGTCCACTTGCTACTCAAACATCACACATGCTATACACATGCTACACACATGCAGCACTGTGGTACCTGAATACTTCAATCCTACAAGCTATTTCACAACTGTGAATGAAAACATTGTGAGCTGTGAGGTGTGTAGGAAGAGTGGAAGAACTGTGGTGACACGCAAAAAAATGTTTTAACACATAACAAAAAAAAAACACCAGAAAAACATGAGAAAGAGAACTTTGAGCTGCAACAGGAAAAAGTAAGGGGGGAAGAAATACCTCAGCATCCAGACCCTCAGCACAAGCAGTTTACTTGAAGAAATTTTTTAGAGACATTCAAGTAAGAAATATTCCTGTTTATCACAGTGGAAATGAACATTTATACAAAAAGTTGATCTTCAGCATTGGTTAATGTGCAAATTTCGAAATTAAATTGGCCATTAGAGCCATTCTTTACAAGAATCTTTTGAAAGTATAAAAGTCATTTTAGATAGAAAGCACTCGTATCAATGTTGGTGCTTATGGCCCTGTGTTACTATGTGTTACCAAGTATCATATCATTGCAAAAATTTGTTGTATCCATCACCCCTAGTGGCCGACTGAGATCTGCATCATAATCTATGATATTGTGATTTTTTTTCTCTTTAACATAAGTGGATACTTTCATCGCTTGTCAGTTTTATAAAGAACCAACCAATCTTCTGACAAAGAAAAGAGTTATTAGTGAAAATAAACTTTTAGGCTGTTTAAAACTAATGTGTTTGACAGGAGGGTTGAATAAATTCTCAATAAAAAAAATAAATCTGTGAAATAGGCTGTCATTAATTATGTTTCTGACTTTATATGGATATAATATTATTTGACTAACAGTATGTTCCCACTTGATTAGTTGCTAAATGTAGCTGCTTATAGTACCGAATTGGCATGAATATGTTGACATCGATTGTTTAAACTGATCTTTTCCAGTGGTACAAAAGTAAGAATTGTTTTGGATTTGCAATAATAACACAATGTACACATGCTGGTATGTGGAGAAAACAAACATATTGATATATAAACTTAGCTTATACCCAGCTGAGACACAAGGAACGAGTGGACTGGTCCTTCCTCTGCCTCTGATCGGCTCTGAGCCGAACCATCTAACAACCATAACCCCAAACCCTGCCAAGCAACAGACATCAGCCAATCAGAGGGACATCAGATTGGTCTTTTGGGACTTTTTCTGAATCATTGGATTACAGAATAAGCAGCTGTGGGAACAATGGGCAGTCCCTTTGGAGATACTGTACATTTGCTCATGTGACATAAGATTTATACAAGTGTCAAATAAAACAATCTGTTGAACAAACAGTAGTTTAAATATGGACAAAGGACACATTCATTTGGTCAGTAAATCATTACAGGTGTCGTTAAAATTGACCTAGTATCCACAACAATGGCTGTAAACAATTCTGTCTTTCTCTATTCTGTAGATATTCCAGAATTACTTTATTCAGTTCCTGATCTTTTTTTGTTTTCTTTACACAATCAATGTTCTGAATCTCTAAACTCTGTGCACTGATGGCACAGAGCAAGATCTCAAAAACAGTATTTACTTTTTTCTGACACAATTATCATTGTATTAAAGATAGTCTCTCCTAGATATTAAAATGAAGTTACAGCTCACAAATTAAGATTTCTACTCACAGTTCCTGCATTAAAGACTTTGATAAAATCAGTACGTCACAATAACATTTTTGTCCCATCAGATCATCCGATTATACTGTGTTTGAGTGATTGTTAAAGACAGAATAACTCTGGTGCACATGGCAGATGGTACAAATCATTTAGTCTAATTTCAAAGATTTTAGGCAGGAAGTTTTTAATGCAGATATTGACTGCATGTCATTCATGAAAATATGGGACTGTTTTGCTAAAAATAGTCCTGAACTCTCATGTTTTCTAAAATAAGAAAATTCTGTGATACAAACTGCGAACCATATCATTTAAGCCTGTGGTGTGGGTTTCCGCGATTTCTGCAGGATCACAGATGTCTTTATTTGGACAAACTGAACTTGAAGACAGTGCAGAAGTTTTTCAAATATCTGCAAAAAAAATGCCCAAACACAATGCAAAACATAAAAATGTGTCAACAGCTAACGATTTAAATGTGTGAAGTGATTACTGTTGCTTCTGAGATGCATGCACACACTGTATTTTTGAGCTCTTAAATGTGTCCAACTCTGGTGTGCCTGAACGTCAGTCCAGGCCATCCTATGACACCGAACTGATGGGAATACAAGAGTCGGGTCACAGAGCTCAGCTAAACCTGTGGACAAAGAGGTGCAGCTCGCTGATGACTCAGAGGGATTTGCCAGTAAGAGCCTGAAACATGCCAGCTGCTTTTAGTGCTGACGCTCAGCTAAGTGGAACAACGCTGTGACCCCAACAACACAAAAGGAGTCCAGCCAGCACGTTCTCCCAGCTGCAGTTATTCACTTCCAAAGCCTCTTTGTTTACAGCATTTTGATGCTTTTTGCGGGTTAATAGGAGAGAAAACGAGGCGGCCTCAGAGGCAGCCACATTGAGCCAGTGTGCACCCTCTTGTGGACAATGTTTGAAGCTGCATTTCAGACAGTTTTGTGTACATTTAGTCTGTGGTTGTTGGACTTGTGCCTTAAGTTACAGCATACATTTATACTTATCCCACAATGTTATTTTAGTTACCTCATGCAAAAAGAAGCAGTTTCTCATTTTGGTGAGGAGGGATTTGACTGGCGTGCATGCAGCCATGGCCCTAACCCCGTCCAACACCTTTGGGATGGACTGGAACACCAACTGTGAGCCAGACCTCATCTTCCAGCCTCAGTGTTAGACTTTCTAATCCCCTTATGTCTGAATGAGAGTGAATCTTTTAACTGTATTCCAAAAACACATGTGATTTATTTTTTAATTATGTTGATCTATTATTGGTTAAAAGAAAAAAAATACCACCAAAAAATACACTGGTGAAGAAATTTTCTTGTAGAAGACCTGAAAGAAACTAATAATGCAAATGAATTTGGACTAGCGGGACAGGTGGGGTGACAAGACCCTTTATAAAAACTTGGCCCAATTACACATATGTATTTTTAAAATTTTATTGTAGAATATAGCTGCTTGTGATTATTGACTGATAATTTATGTATTAAATAGTGTTGATGTGCTGCCTTCTGCATGCACACACACATACACACCCCCAAACTCCCCTTTCCTGAATTTTAACCATTCTCATGTAGTCACGGATGTGCTGTTGACTGAATTATGAGCAATGAACCGCTGCACTGGCTGCAGAAGCTGCATAAATGATTTTTAACTTTATATTTCTCCTTTAAATCTCAAAAAACCTCTGGAGGCAGTGTATGCTTTATTGGTGCTATATTTCACTTTAAAATGCATAAAATCATATTTTACTGTAAAGCTGCATGCAGTATTTTCACATTCTGCAATCTGAAAGTTTAACAGTGAGAATAAAAGTATTATATTTATTACAAAGTACTCGGAATACTTCGAAAAAAAAAATTAAAAGTAAGTGATACAAATACTCCCTCTTAGTTGAACTATTACAAAAAACAACAAAAGACCCAAGACTTTGATTTTGCATTAAGATAAGAATTAAAGTTTTAATTAATAAATCTCCTGGACTTGATTATTGCCTTTTTCAAGGCTGGATTCATCGATTCATCCCTGTAGGAATTATCTGTTTTTTAATTTTCCAATCGATAGTTACATTTATATCATGCAGACATTTATGATTCTTTTTTACTTGCATTAACAATGACTGCCTTAAAGATTTCATGAGGTTGAGTCAGACAACATTTCTGCTGTAAAACGTCTTCCCCCCGAGTCTTAGGTTTCTCCCAGCTCAGTTATTTATAACTTGTGTGGATATGATTTATCTCAGCAACTGAAAGGAACTATGTTAATCCCAGGAATGTAGTTTCTGGCTGCAAGAGTTACCTTGTAAGGCAACAATGGATAGATGGGAGAAGAGAGATGAACCTAATGTAGTAGGAGGCAGCGAGAGGTTGGAGAGACAGAAACATACAGATGAATCTGATGGGCAGAAACAGTCAAATAAAATATACTATAGGGTTGAAAAAACAGCAGAGAGAAGAAATGTTTTAAAATTTAATGAGAACACTTAGACGGGTAAAGGAGGTGGTGAAACACTTTTGTCAGTAAGAGCTTAGTCCAGCAGTATCTTGATGAGTAATACCGACCATGATGTACCTGGATTTCATAAAAATGTTCCAAAGGGATTTTACCTAATGGATTGTTCGATGTATAATGACTGGCTGCTTATGAAAGGCTCTGATGTGACACCAGGCCTATTTGAAGCTCCCAGTTTTACCTGAAGCTAAACCAGGACAGGAAACATGAGTATCACACACCTGCGTATGTAAAAGGTCTTTGATCTGCACTAAAATGACATACTGTCCTTATTGTAAGAATGAGGTTGGAGACACTAACCTGAGGCTGTAGATGAAATCTGCTAAAGGTGAGACACTCTCTTTTGATCTAATGAAATGACACTGTGACAACATCTCTGATCATTACAATAAAAGATCAACCTTATGGAAAAGGGAAGGGAGGAAAATAAAGTAAAAGCTCAACTTAAGAATGTGTTGTCCATCAAAAACAAAGCAGTGGGCAAATAACATGGAAATTCTACTGCAGTGACGCAGGCAACCAGAAGCTGCTAATGGATGAAGTCAACTTTGGCCTGGAAGAAATCCAGGAACTGAATGAAAGTCAGGGACACCTGGAGGGAGCCGGGTAGGAAGTTGATTCTGGTGGCCGGCTGGTGGCCTGAGAGAGTGGAGCTGTATTGTACTTTGATGTATGAAAGTGCTTCTTTGTGAGATTTCACTTGACCTTTAAAGGCTTGATGTTGGACAGTGAGACCAGATCTTTTGTCGAGTCTCTGTAGTTGCCAGCTGCCAGCCTTCATGGTGTGGAGTTTGGCAGAAAACTGTTTGGATTTTAAAGGAAGCAAACCTGCACAACCAGCTGTAACATCACTTTTAAAAACTCAGTATGTAGACAGCGAACTGCACACTATGATTACTGAGTCTGTGTGTGTAGTAAAATCCCTGCTCCTCCCTGCCTACGTGATGCATCGCCACTGACCTCTATTTGTTCAAATATAAGTCGAGTGCTGATCAGGTATAAAGCCTTTTGATTCCTGACAATTTCAAACAACATACTGGACAGGCTGGTTCTGTGCAAGTAGTCCGTGTAGCAAAGAAAAAAATTACAATAATTGGATCAACAGTCCCTTAAAACTGCAGCATACACAGCAACAAATACACATCAAGCCCATAATATAGCACGCATCCATGATAAAGACACTGCATTACCAAAACACATGTGTGCACTTAAACACACACACACACACAGATGACATTGAGCCCTTTCCCTAATATGTGTGTGTCTCGTTTTGGTGTCCAAATGAACACATTTATGGACCATTGTCCAAAAAAAAAAAAAAAGGAAACTCATAGAGCGCAAACTGTGTCAGCGTTCATCCTTTAGCAAGTAATTCAAGCATAAAAACATTGCATGAATTAACCAGTAACTAAAGAAATTAGAGTTTGTTTTACCTTTCAAATGACTTTTCATTTATTTATTTATTTTTCCCCATTAGATATGAAAGTATTAATTAAGATATTGATACTAAAAAAGGAGAAGTAACAAACAAAATCACAAAAAAAATCGCTGTGTTGGCAGCTCTTCATCAGATCCAGGAGGTTTCTGAGACGACAGCAGAGGCTCTTCATCCACAGATTTACCGCTGCAGCCTGACGATAAATATGCTTTCGGTCTCTTGACACCCTCTTGTCCTTTTAGAAGACCCACTGCAGAGAGGTCGTGTCCCTGTGATGTGGCTCTCTGCCCATGACACCCTCAGTTAGTCAATATTCTCACAGACTCCTTCACACACCTGCCACTCAAACACACACACAGGCACCTTTGCACACACACTTCACAGCGTGGACCTCGCACACACCGAGCCCTGCTGGGACCTTAATTTGGACCTGAGATCTGTTCAGGAAAAGCACTCCAAAAACTTGACCAGACTTCAGATGTTATGAAAACAGTATATTCATTAAACTTGTTATTGTGTGAAAAGAAAAAAAAGTGTGTAATATAATTTAGTTAAAGTCATTTTAATGGTACATATGCTGCTAGTCCTTAAGGTAATTGTTTCCAAATTGTATCCCGTTATCAGGGAAAATATAAAGTTCTTCAAAAATCAGTGTAGGAAACAGACAAAATCACACAACTGATGATTTAATTGCTCCTGATATAAAGATTTTTTATGATTAGGTATCACTAGATGACAGTACATTTAGAATGGACTTAAATCAGGTCATTCTCTCTTGTCCGTTTGATGTTTTTATCAAAATGATTTGGTGTTTCTAGATTCTCAAAAAAAACCTCAGAGTACAAGTTTCACTGGAAACCACAGGATGGCAGAGTTGTACACAGAGTATCAAACTGGGGTAAAGCTTAGTTTATACAATGAAAACACTACAAGCTGCTTCATGTGTGCACCAATAAAAAGGAAAAAGGGACTAGTTAAAAGCAGTCGGTGTTTATCCTGAACTTTTTTCAAAACATTTAGAAGAGAGTTTAAAAAAAAATGAATTTTTCTGTTTAGTTTGAAAGAATTTCATAGCAGATAAGAGACTTAAAGTTATTTCCTTGTAGCAGCTGGATATGAAACACAAGAGAGAAGATAAATGTAAGATTAAGCTGGCCAGTGAGGAGAAACAGGAGGTACTGACTCTTCAGCCAATAGATGATTTATGCTATTTTCTCCACATTTACAATAAATACAAATCTTTGCGGTATCACTGTTGCCCCGTTTTGTATTTATTCCCTCTTCTGCTCTCTCCTGTGCATAAGCACCTTTGAGCTAAAGGGTTAACGGGGAGCCTCATGTGACGTCAAGAGAGAAGGAAAAAGAAACAGCATTGCCATGGAAACCCATCTCCCTCAGTTTCTCTTATGATCTCTGATCCATCCTGCATCTGAGAACATGAAGGCTGTATTATTGCACAGACATGCAGCCCTGCACAGGAGAGAAGCAGCTTTTTGAAAAGTGAGACAAACCTCTTTTTTGGTTGCTGCATGCTTGTAGAAGAGATGATTGATTAAAAAAATGAGTTTTATTTAGAGTTTTTAGACAACAACTCTCTGACTTCATGTTCATCTGTAATGACAGACTGATTCATGTATAACTTTTACTGTCTGTTTAAAGAGTAACAGTGGATAAGTTTCATGTACTTAATGACGTACTCGGCATTTTAAGGGGATGGTTTATTGCGTTCTGTAATTTCTAACTGTATACCTTCACCAACCACTAGTACAAAAACATAACCACATCCTGTTTTAAAGGTAGACATAACTTGTGAATTGTGTGCTTAGTTGTACTTGCTGATGAGAGAGATGTCGTTCAAACTGTCTTTACACATCCACATACTCCTGAGAAGATGACTGATCGGGTAAATTAAGTGAAATAACAGAAGTGGTTGCAGTGTCTTCCTTTAATTATGATCAATCTTAAGTGTTTGCATATTTATTTGGCTTCACATCTTATCAGCATATTCAGCACAGAGACATGTATTTACACAGACAGACTGGATGAAATATGCATCTTTTACTGGTGTTTACCGGGTTGGCGTGTTAAATAGATTTCTGGCCCATTCGCATGGAACATAAAGTCGTACTGTCTGGGTTCCTTTGACAGCAACCAATATAGTGAAGGTGATTTACAGGTATCTGATGTAAGATCCACTGCAGAGTAGAGTTGCACCTTTAATGTCTGTTGGCTTCAAATTTGATTCTTTCCACTGTTTTTTGTTTAAAACAGCTGAGATCATCTGATAGATTTTCACACCAACATCTTTTATGAGGCCACCTAATTTACTCTAAGGCTAACAGGAAGCTAACCTTGCTGTATGTGTGTACAGATTTTGACGTTGTTTGCTCATAGTGTGTAAAAAGTGGGCGACCTTTCATGTGATAACAGACTGCGGGATAAAGGTGACGTTCCTTGAGAAACATGCAGCCTGCTGTCACGCTTGTGTAATGAAGATTTCTATCTGACGGCGGTTTGTGCCTTCGCACTTGTGAATGTTGAGGTTCAAGGTTTGTTGTGGACGCAGTATTGATCTGTCAGTGCAAATGCCTCGTGACTGCTGCAGAGCTGGGAGGCGGCAACGTTCCCCAGACTTGTTCAAGTTAAAACCCCACAGATGGCTTTAATTGTACAGCGGCTCGATGATGCATGCTCGCCAAACCAAACACCGGTTTATGACTGAGGAGAGAAGTGCAGGAGGACTGCAATGTATCCAACACACACACACACAAGTCTAAGCCATGTAGACACACACACACATGCACACACACACACATACAGGCCTAAGCCAGTGCTGCCTGTCGCTGGCTTTCTGAGTGTTTACAATGCCGTATGAGGGGGGATCCTGAGAGGCAGCTATTTTTAGCTCTGGTTTCATCATTCCTCTCTCTCCGCTCTGCGTGCAGCTGCAGGCTGGTGCTGCATTCTAATGAAGAGAGAAGCAGATGACAGTGAAACACCTTCTGTTTGCCTCATACATGCAGAGAAAAACGCCCTTACAGATCAGTTTAAAAAAACTGACACGGGTTTAAAATTCACACTTAAAGCTGAGCATGACATAAAAGAGAACATCTTCATTTCTTCCATTTTACAGAGTGTTACTCAGCCACACAGACGCAATGTTTTATTGAGAGAGTAGTGCTATGTGGATCAAAATTTAAATTTTTATCAGTTTTGATGCTGCATAGTTAAAAAAAACATGAAAGAAAGCAACAACAAATACAGGAAAACACAGCGATATTGATATTTTGTACATAATAATTACTTTTATTCAGTAGAATCTGTTGTATTGTTAAGTGCTCTTGTTTTCCATGGATTTTTTTTTATCAAAAACAAATTCAGATGTTCAGTAAAAAAACAGAAAAATGATGCCTGAAAGCAGAGCAAGAACTCCTCTAAACACTGACGAGTTTCAACCGTTCCAAGGGAAAGAGAGGAGCGTTGGCCTCAGTAAGCTGCGACACACCCCACGAGCTCACACCTGGAAACAACTCATCACTTTCCCTTGTTCCTCCTTGTTCGTCGCCACACATGGGAAACAAAGCAAAGAGTCTGCCTCAGCTTTGACTTTATCTTCAGGATGGGCATTACCACAGGCGCTGACGTCCCTATCTCGCCTGCTCGCCTCCGGGCAATACAGGGTGTAAAAAGGCTTCTGATAAGAGATATCATGGCAGTCTAAACTGTCTTTGTAGTCTCTGAGGTCAGACTTGTTGCTTTTGAGATCAGGACACACCTACGCTTGTTCTTTATTGCACTGCAGATCAGTTGAGCAAGAGGATGGATGTTCAGTTCAGCTACAACTGCTCAGCCGCTTATTCTCATCATCAAAAAGACACCAGCTCAAGCTTGGAAAGATTTCACTGTGAGATATAGATAAAGAGAGAAAGTTACAGTAAAGGATAAATCACAGTTTCAAAGTGCTTTCCAGATAAAATAAGATTAAATTCTTAATATACAAAAGACTGAGTGGTAGACTTCACACCATGATTCAAACTGAGCCTGTTTATCAAATGTGAAGCTGAGATTTCAGCAAAAAAGTTAAAGACAAGAACCCTAAATGTGTAGATCTTTATTAAGATATAAGTCTGTACATTTGATAGCAACTTCTTATTTATCATAAATTGACTCGAATAAATTATGAAATCATTTAAAATAGAAGAGAATAGAACTCAATCCTCAGAGTAAATGTTGACATTTGATGTGTCTGCAAACCACAGAAATGTTGAAACTTGACTTTTCTTTACATTTCAATGGTCAGTTTTAGGAATATTTTGACAACGCTGTGGATAAGATCTGGCTAAGTTTAGGCACCAAAACCGCTTGGTTCAAAAAGAAAAAGGTTGTGTTTTCACTCATGGTTTGTATATGGGTGCAAAATGTCCTAATTTTTGATAAAAAAAAAACAGTTTTGACAGTTAAAACAAAGTGAACGGTGGTCTTGAACAGTTATGTGCTGCATGGCAGATATGTCATGTAGCTGTCAGCCTGCCACTATCCTCTCCTCCTTAAAATGAGAAATTCATCTTGTTTACTTGTGTTCTGATCAACTTTGATAGGTTTTGTAGAAACATTATCATGTTACATATTTATCAATAAGATTTAACATAGTTGCGGTTTGCAGAAACATAAAGTACCAACAATTTATTCTGGTTACCAGGCAGAAAAGGAAGTAGATTTGATAAGAATCTGCATTAAAAATGGATTTTGTGTTGTTGCAGCTTTTGATTTAAAGGTGGCATGTAGATAGAAATGATAAAGGACTAAGGACTGATAACTGAGTGCATAAAAAAACTGAGTTCAGTTTATGTTTTATAGTCCTGTCTGGCTACAGTAATGTCTTTTCAAAGAGACGGAGATGAAACATATGAAAAACAGTGCTCCATATACCTTGCCAATATTTGAGACTACAGTTAACATCATGTGGTTTGCTGTGTAAAAAAAACAGCAATAAGATCTAAACCAATAAAACAGATGTCTGGTTTGGTTTTAATCATTTAAAGTAATAGTCAAAAGAAACAAATAGATGCCCCCAAAGGCTGGAATCATTCTGTCTGCATGTGTTGCCTGTTAAGTTTCATTTTGTCTGTAACTGAAGTCTTAAACAATCTGTTGTGGGAGCCTTTGGTCATTGGGTTTTTTTCTCAGAAGGACTCAGATAGTTGCGATAGCGCTGAGGTCACACATTAAATCACAGGGATGAAGCTCCAGAGGCCAGAAAACAAGAGGAGACAACGCAGCTTTAATTACAGGAACAGCCCTGTGTGCATCATGCTGCAGTGTTTTCTATCAACTGCTCAGACAGAGTGTGTGTGTGTGTGTGTGTGTGTGTGTGTGTGTGTGTGTGTGTCTGTGTGTATGAGGCTCCATTTCTCCTCCTTCCTGCATTCTCTTCTTCTCTGGTCTTTTCCCCCCACAATGACACTTTTTTTTTTTTTTTTTTTCTGGGTCATCCCAGGTCGTAATCAGCTGAAAGGGGGGGGGGGCTGCTGCGGCGGCTGCAGCTGCTCAGCTGGACGCTGTCTTGTTTCATTAACGCTAAGTAAAGCAGATCATACCATTCCGTCGACACCACCTGCTGGTCAAGAGCACGACCCATTCACTATACATCTACCATATCGTCTGTCTTCATACAGCAACCTGCACTTTCCTGGCTCGAAACTCTTCACATGTGACTACTTTTGCTGTTGAGACTGCGTTTATGTTATTGCAGATGCTTTTCTCCAGTGAGACGAGGTGAACCTGGATGAATGGTCCTATTTGTTCAAGGGCAAAAAGAAAATTGCGTTATTGTAAACATCGTCCGAACAGGGTGTTTCACATGTTGCTGGGGAAACCAAAGAGTGGATCGCATCGTGCAGTTTTTTGGCAATAAAAAAAAAACCTCAGGAAGAGTGTGGTTTGATATTAATGTCAGATCTTGAAGTCATTGTTTTCGAGACAGGAAATGTAATTAATGCTTGAATGACCAAAGCTTTTGGTCACAAATGGCATGCAAAAGTTAATAAAATAAACCCAAAGACTCCTTTAAAAGCTCATTTCTCTCATGGCACGCCACCTTAAGAGTTCACATTTGGAGGACCGTGTTTACAACAGCAGCCATTGCACCTTGTATTTAAGGTATTCCTCCCTCAGTTACACAGCAGCAGCAGCTTGGATGTGCCTACTTAAACACTTTCAAGAATGGGCAAGCCGACACATGCTCGCATACAATTTTGTTTCAAGTGTGTCATAACACTTCACTAGAAAATGTACATGGACCATAGGCTACATGCCACACATGAAGTGCCAGGATTAAGTTCCACTATGGGGTTTTCTGTTAGCGAGGTGCTGCTTCTTTAAACTGCAGCTACCGTTTTGCCTTCTGCACGAAATGCAAATCCAGGAGACAGTTTTCAGCAAGTACCCGGTGACCTTCTAAGCTTTAAGGAAACTTTTTTTTTTTAAACTATCTTTTCTTTATGTGAGGATTGTGTTGCTCCTTGCTCTCCGTTAACCTCCTTTAAAAAATGTATCCATTAGCTATAACAGTTTTGTTTTCTCTCTGCGATGCAATCAAGCCAACACAGGAGGTTGACAGTGCTTTTACTGAGGTTTCAAAAACAACAGCTACCTCTCCAGCCCCTGAGGACGTACTTTTCCTTAATCCTGAAGCCTGAGAACTGCTGCACACGGTGCACCCGACGCCTGAAACAGCAGAGTGGCGCAGACGCACCGTCAGCCTCCAAACCCAAGCCACAAATTATGTCTGGTACATGGAAAAGATCATGTGGCCCTGCAGCGGAGTAGGGGTGGTGAGAACGAGGAGTTTGGTGGTAACTGGGTTGGGATTGGACGGATACGATTTACATTCCTCTCCAGGGATGTGATATCAAGACAAGGTCAGACCAAGGCTAATACATAAGAGTCTAAGGAGAAAGAAAAAGACTTTTTTTAATGTAAAATACGATAACATATTTTATGCAAACTACCTTTTATGCATTATATTTCCAGATCTCTTTATTTGCCTGATTTATAATAATGGACATGCAGCAGATGCTTTGCACTCGTTCCTCAATGAAAATTTATATTGTACGTTGAAATGTTTTGAATGCATTTCAGGAGATCGTGCCTTTAGAGGAAATACCTCAAACTCCACTGACATCCCATAGCACATTCCATCTCATTTGAATAGTCGGTGCACAGACTAACCTCAATGCCCAGAGGAACCTCATTGTAATTGCAAAGAAATGTAACACTGCAGGCTAACGCTCTAATCTGAACTGAGTATTCTAGTCACACTTGGAGCTGAAACAAAGTTGGTTTTTCTACGCCGACTTTCTCATGGATATCTGATATGATTATTTTTCAGAGAGATCTATGATATTCATGCATTTTGCATGTTGGCTTCTGTTAGAGACTCGGAGTGAGCAGGAAAAAATGGTAGAGGAGGGTAAGGTAGAATCTCCAACAGCAGGGAGGGATACATTTCCTGACAGCCTTAAGAGATTAGTGTCCATTACCAAACAAATTTCTGCTACCACCTCCAACATTTATGACAGCCCTCAGTTCAACCCTCATAGGAGCCCTGGTTAAAAAAAAAACAACACACACACGCTTTTGTCCTTATGGTCATGATCCCTCGACACAAGTATGAAAAAAGCTCTATTTTCTTGGTTGCCGGGTCTGAGAAGAGGGGGTGAGTGTGTTTTAAGAAGGGTGTGGGAATCAATTATCCCACTCAAGAAACATGCAGGACCAGTGGGTATTGCCCAGGATTAGTGTCCATTCTTGTCATGTACTGACAAAACCCTGCTGATCTCCTTAAAACCAGGTGTTATGTAGAAGCAAGGCTCTCGCTCTTGGTGCCTATAGGCTTTTGAATATCTGCCCTTTGGGAATGACTGACAAGCTGATAATGTCAAAAAAAGTGCATTCCTGTGTTTTCACGCACTTACCTGTGCGATTTCTTAAATAAAACTGAGCTAAAATTGAAAGTGAATTCATGCACGCAGCAGAACTGCAGCTATGGCTACTTTGAGTTATCTTGTTACACAAGTTTGCATCCTCTCACATGAAAAAATTTATGTAAATCAAAATTTTAAAGGAAAAATTTGCCATTAATATGCTGTTTATGACTTTCAATGGAGAGTTGGGTGAGTCTGTCTGATAAAAAAGACACTACAGCAAAGCAGTGAGTTAGCCTAGCCTAGCACAAACACTTGAAAAAGGGGAAAAACAGTTAGCCTGACACTGTTTGAACGTAACAAAACCTGCACACTAGCACCTCCAAAGCTAAAGCTGTAGCTTCTTTGCTAAATTTGTACACCAACAAAAATGCAAAAACAAAACTTTTTACGGGAGGATGTGTGTATGACTGTTTCTTCAACTTCAGGAAGTTACTGCCTCCAGCCTAGAAATAGTCCCTCTCATACCGTAACTTCCTGCCATAAAACCTCTGGCTGAAGTTTACACATTGTTTTTGTTTTGTGCGGATTATTCAAATAGGATATAATGTGTTAATTAGTGAGCTTAATAGGTGCTGGCTGGTGGATCTTGTCAAAATTTAACAGCCTGACAAACTGTTTCCACCTGTCTTCAGTCTTTATGGTAGGCTAAGCTAAACTGGCTGCTGGCAGTAGGCTCACATTCAACTGAGAAATATGACAAAAGTAGCAATCTTCTCATTTAACTGTCTGCCAGGCAGTGAATAAGCATATTTCCCCCAAAAAATCTATAAAAAACATTTTTTTTTTAAACAGCCTTCCACATTGCAGCAGTGTTAACTCATGTTCACCGGATACTCAAATAACACATTATGCAAACGCTGAATAACCGGTGATCCGCTGATGGGACTGATAATGGGATCACTTATCAAGTTTGCTCACTTTTAATCTCTAATTTGAGGTGCCATTTTGTTTACACACAGTGAGTAGAAACTTGGCTCCGCGATGCCACTTGGCCCATCTGTGGCTGTTTGTGATCTCTGGTGAGCGGCCTGGATATTGTTTGAGATCGGGAATGAATAGACTTCATCCTGAATCCTGGCAGGAGCGCTCCCCAGGTGTATCTGAGGAAACCTGGACCCTTCCCAAGCTCAGATGCCTCTCTCTCTCTCTTTTATGTGCCAGAATTGAAGGTGTGTGCGGACACAAAAGATGTCAGGTGGTAGCTGAGCATTGAAAGGTGTTTACACAGGAGTTAAGTAGGGTTGTCCCTGACTCAAGACACTCTCAGCTGGCAAACAGCCTGTAGATATTACTTACAAATCAAGGTCAATTTAGTCAACAAGTCTGTAATACTGCCTCTTTGTCAAAATGACTATTACGCATGAGAACGAAACTGTAAATATTGATGTCATGCTGGTGAAATATTCATTGGAACTATGTCAAATAAACAATCCATTAAGACTCGGTTTTGAAGGATCACAATAAAATGACAAGCAAATATTAAATACAGATTCAACGGTCAAATCAAATCAAATGTTTCTGCATTATATGTTCATGTGTGTGTATTACATACTTTTTAATGCAGGTGTGCCAGTTATGTTTGCATGTTAGAGACGTTTCTTCCTGTAACAATAACTCAACGTTTTGATAATCTCTAAATCTTATGCAATCAAACGCGTAGGAAGAGTAAATATTTTTCAAGAGCAGGCCTGCCAAAGGCTTCAGATTACTTGCCGCAATGATTGATAGTTTGCCAATTGATTTATGGCGTTCAATACGACATTCTGCAAAGTGATTAAAGGTTTCGTCTTCAGCTCTTGTGAAATCGCCTACAGTCATATTTGCGGACAAATTTGCTCTCTGCTTTGTGAACTGCGCGTGAACTCACCTCGGTGCATGTGGTGTAGGAGAAACTGATGTCTGTCTCTTGCAAGAGGCAAGACCAGACTGATATTTAACCTCAGCAGACAATCTTTAACCAAAAACCTCCTAAACAGGGATCCTTTTTCCTGCAGCTTATGACGTGTTTTTGACTGATGAAATCAACACAGACATGATGACATGTGGAGCGTAGAGGTGAAATAATTTATAATACAAAGCTTAGAACATTTTGAGACACTGAGTAAACCTTCTCATACAACACAAGACTGATGGAGAAAGACTATTTCAGCAAAATGCACAGAAACGATTCAAAGGAGAAGTGCTTGTTATGCAGCAGAATGACTCCTGTGAGTGGAAACATTTTTTAAATTAGGTAGAGTTAATTTTAGCACAGTTTGACAGTTTAATGTATAACAAAAAGCATCACATTTTAAAAGCCCATCACATGCTTCCCGTTCCCTGTGTTGTTTTTAAAGTAACCTCACCTATCAAATAAACTTAGCTGAGAAAAACTACAGTCTGCAGTTTTTTTGCCTCTGAAAGTCTGTGAAGTGTAACATGGAAACCAGCTACTCAATTACCAAAGAAAATTGTGAAAAACTTCAGAGTAAATGTTTATTTTTGACCTTCAAAACTGAAGCAGTTAACGAAATGATAAACACATGAGATTCGCTCGTGTTAAAATTGTTTCTGCTCTGGAGCTTTCCATCGTATTAAGTGATCGTCCTTTGCAGATGTTTTGTCACTTATTTCAAAACTTTAGGACGATTTGACTGCAGTCTTTTTGGGGTAAAAATACTTAATGTGACTCCACACCACTGCTGTTCCAAATGCAAAAGTGCACCTACAAGATCTCCTCGGTTTTATAGACTTCATACTCTTCTAAACAGTCCTGTATGAGGACTGGCATTACTGTATTATCCTGCTTGTGCTGGATTATACAAATTCAGGGTTTGCCATTCTGGAAATAAACTGTCACTGACTGGAGGTAAACAAGTATTTTATCATATACAGGCCAGCTCACACTGACCTCAGCCTGAACAAACACTGGCTGTTTGGTGCTTAAAACGCCCACAGAGCCGAAACTGTCACATCAATCATAAATCAAGACAAGTGAGTAGATTTGTCTGCATGAAACCTGAGAGTGAATTGTGAATCAGTTCAGCTCTCTGTATGTATTACCATATTACTCTCTCCTTCTTTTCCCCCTCTCTCTCCCTCTCTCCCTCTCTCCCTCTCTCTCTCTCTCTCTCTCTCCCTCTCTCTCTCTGCGGATGGGAGGAGCGCAGCGCAGCTCCTCTCTGTATAAGAAGTGTTGAACGTTCAACAAGGGATTTTACACAGCTACTCAGGAGAAACGAAATGATCTGCCCTGGAGCCGCAGCAAAATGCTGGATGGACATCTACTCCTGGGATGGTTATCGTTCACAGTTATAGTGTATCTTCTCAACTTGCCTGGACCGACCGCAGCGTATTTCGGGTAAGGACTGACAGACATACATATGTGTTCATGATGCTGCTCTCATTGATCTGATTGGTTCCTAAAATCTGAAAGGTAACAACTTTGTTCTTTTTTATTTTACTCACTGAAAACTTTTCTTTAACAAAGTTTTTTTTTATTATTATGCAGCGACTTTTGCGACCATATCAATCCTATTCATTTTGATTTGTGAGCTCGTGTGAGTCGTTTGGATTGCGTTAATTTCTGCGGGTCAGTGAGGTGTCATTTGGCGGCGGTTGCGCAGCGCTCTGCGGCTTCACAGCTGGTGGCTGCAGCAGGTTGTCTGCACGGGATTTTTTTTTTTTTTTTTTTTTTTTAGGAGGCTCACTAAAGCGAAAGCTGCTGACAATTAAACAGTATTTCTTTCTCTTTTTTGTGTGTGTGTGTGTGTGACAAGCAGGGTCAGCGAGTATGTTAGGCCATAAACACAGCATCTATTATAGGCTGATGTACGCAGCCTCGCAGTTATGCTGGCCGAGGAGAGTTCACCCCTATTCTTTCCCTGACAATTGAGCCAGCGCCCACTGTAAAGTTACCCCCGGTGCGTTTGAATGGCAGGTAGCGGTCTGGTGATTATTTTGCTGAAACACTTGTAAAATCATATCCTTAGTCGACTCTGAAAACAGCCGCGGAGCGAAAGGTGAGTGTATATGCCTCAGACTCAACAGCTGGTAACAATAAAGCAATCTGACTGACTGAACTGGTGGCCGAAACGTCTGCTCAGCTTGCACAGAAAATTCCCCCATCCAGCATAAACATCACACAACCCTGGCAGAGGTTTCTTTTTTTCTCTGCTGCCTCCATCAGCTTTTAAAAAACACTTGGAACACGTGTTAGGAAATCAATCTGAAGAAATTTAGCGTTTCATGAATCATGTCATGTACACAATAATGTTTAATTTAGAGAGAGCACAAGGGTGTATATTTCAAAGTCAGTCGTTTTCTCAGGGAACGCCTTGGATTTTAGGTGTAGCCCACTATGACCTCCACTTTCAGAGTGGCTACTAATGCACTGAACTCCAGCTTGTGTAGCTCACATGAACTTCTTTTCTCTCTTAGTTACAGAGGAGCGTTTACCCCCGCAGGGAAGCCAAGGTCATTCAAATGAGGTCAGCATGTCAGGTGGGAGAGCAGCCATGTTTCACCTGGAACTGAAGACCTTTTTTTTTTTTTTTATCCCCAAAAAGCCCTAATGGTGACACCTAATCTCATGAAATTGACGGAACAAAATGTACCTTTAAAAGCCATCAGGGGGGACATTTCTCGCTAAACACAGAAACAAGATCTTGGTGCCTTTTCGTAGTATCTACAAATATCTGTGTTGATGGGTGTTGTTAGTGCTTCCCCCTTGGCTGCAAACAGTGCAGACGCACACAGAGACAAATGGCTGTATGAACTGTGGAGTGATGACACTTGAAGCCTTTCCAGCAGAGTCAAATTTATGGTAGGTATGGGTGTTGTGCAGGATTAGCAGTGTTAGGTGATCTGGGAACTGTTGTGAATCTGCAAGAGAGCACAGGAAGTGTCCCCTAAGGGCCTGTTAGACTGGTGTGTTGAAGCTGGTTTTACTCTCTCCTGGATGTAGGTTAGCCTTACTAAAGTAAGTTGGTATAAAAATCTGACCAAAAGTACAAAAACAGCTTGAAAAAGTGTAAAAGGGACATCACTTTTTGGAGTATTGACTCGTTTGTTAGATATCAAACTGTTTTAATCAATCCAAGTGTTGAATTTTTACTCAGAGTTTTTCATGTTTCTGGGTAAATGTTGTTCTCTTGGGTGTTACTCAAGTGCACGCTCTGAGTGATGCAGACATGCTGCATGGCACCCGTAATAGCCCTGTATGATGGAAATATCTCAGCCCTTCTCGGTTAAACGTCATCATCTGTAATGCTCATGCACAAATCATGCACTTTCCCTGCCTCTGTCTTTGGTTTCAGCTCTAAAGTTGCATTAGAAGGACAAATGTAACCCCGCTCTCTGTTTCTGCCTCCCTCCCTGCAGCAGAGTCGCCCTTGGCAGGCAGCATGTATCAACGTTGACGTGCCAAATTGGCACTTGCATCAGTCTTAATGGTCCTAATGGTAATGCATATTTACTTATTCAGTTAGCACTTTTTGCAATTCCCTCTGTCAGCCTGGTCTCTATCTGTGGCTTATGTAGTGCAGAGAGACATGTGGTGTTGCGATACTCCAGATTTATTATTCCGCGGCCCAGTGAGGGGGGAATATGAATGAGTGTCAGTGAATGATTTAGCCGTGCAGCTGAGGAACACGAAACATACCGAAAGAGCCTGCACAGGTGACACAGATACAAAATGTGACTGGCCAACTTCCCAGACACTCGACACCGGTGACACTCAGGCACAGTCCTCCTCGCCTTCGACTGTGAGACACAAACCTGTTCAAATAAATATTCCCCGAGCGTGAGGCATCTTAGGGCCTCTTGAGTACTGATTTACTCAAAATAGAGGGTCAATGTTGCATACCCAATTTCCAGAGTGCGGTGGAGCGTAAGTGTAACATAAACACAATCTCTCCTGCCCGTAGTCTGCACAGCAGAGGGTGGGGTGGGATTCCTGGCGTAGTCAAGCACCCGCTTAAATTGTCATCCTTTGCCACAAGAATGTGAGCGCTCATTTTCTTTCCCTCAGCCTGTTGTGGCAGGTGCTGCCTCTGCTAAATCCGTTATCATCAGAGTTTGAATCGGGCGATGATCGCTCGGCTCTTGTTACCTGACTTAATAGGTTACAGCACCTTGGTGAGATATTGTGCAAAATTTCCAGCATGGAGGTTAGAGGTTGCTTACTTTGCCCAGTTGACCCAGTCAGGGCTCAGAGCGCTCTCTCTGAGACATTTAAATTTGAGTTTTTTGGTAAAAAGCATGTCATTCTGTGGTCTTGTAAACTGTGCTGAATGCGAGTCCTAACACTGAGTCAAGAGTTTGTTTTTATTTAGTTCATGTGCGACATATACAGGAAGGCTGCCCACAGTCATGCAACTGTGATTCACCAATCAGAGGAGCGCCGCAGCATCCGGAAGAGGCAAATATAGCGGTCACTATTTGCTCGCTATTTAATTACTGCAATATCCTTAAACACTCTGTCATCAGTTTGCTCCTGAGGCAGAGCTGATGCCCTTTCAGATGGTATCATTGTTTTCAGTGCTCCATTAAGTGAGGCACCGGGCCAAAAACAACAGGATAACAAATGGGATGTGTGTAAATTTACTGAGGAGGAGTGATTTTTCAGTTTGCTGCTGTAAAAGCTTTTTTATCGCCGTGCTGAATTAGTTCCTGGTGTGCATCAAACGGCAGTGCATTTTAAAGTTTAAAAGGAGCCTCGTTTCTGCAGAGCAGCACAGAAATGTTACAAGTTGTTTTTTAAGCTGCTCCATGTAAACATTTCCTCCGGTTCCCACTTTTTTCTCCCCCTCTGGTCTGCTGGGTTTCTTTTTTTTGCCTGCCTCATGTGCGTGCCGGCATCCCTGCAGTGGTTTGTGGGGAGCTGCTGGGTGATTACCACTCATTAGGAGCAGCAGAGTTAGTGTGGGCTCAGGCTGGCGTTGCCTGGCAGACAGTGGTGGCGGGCGTCTCATTACCAGGCCTTAAGGACTGATTAGCCCTGACGTGCAGCAGGGCGGGGAGCGCCGTTGATAGAGGGATTTCCCAACTTCATAGGATATCCTGTGGCTATAGCCACACCTCAAAGGGTATCA
>JAUZTA010000006.1:498088-508255 GCA_034780835.1 Ctenochaetus striatus | reverse complement strand
CCCCCTCCCCAAAAATATTGGAGCCCCCCAATCACCCAGATAACATGGACGGATTCTATGACCAGCAAGTCCCATTTATGGTCCCACCCAGTGTAAGTGGACGCATGCCAGCCTTTAGACGTTACATCCTCACATTAAAACCTATGACTCCATATCATGGATGGACCCCCCTTGTGGTGACTGTAGATCACTGTACATTTTAGCTCACTTCCATACCATCTGCATCATTTGACATTAAGAGAGCTGTCGCGTACTCAGCTGATGGTCAGTCATTTTTTTTCTTACTTTTCTTTTGCCAACAGCACAAGTCTCACGTGGAAGAACCGTTTCACAACAGGCCTCTGAACGACAGGAAAAGGAAATTTGTCGACACAGAGCTCGCCCAGGACACAGAAGGTAAAGTTGTTGATGTGACTGAACAGTGCATAGGTTAGATGCCACAAACACATATGCTTAATATCTTTACTGTTTAATTTCCAGAACTCTTCCAAGACCTCAGTCAACTGCAAGAAATCTGGATTGCAGAAGGTGAGTACCAGCTGTATGTAGCTGTATAACCGGTTTGTTTTTGTTTTTTTTCTATGTTAATTTTATTACAGTTTAACTTGTAAAAGTTCCTCACAATGTTTTCTGCTGCTCTGGTGTTTGCCACCAAAGATCCTCCAGCTATTAAACAACCCAAAACCACTCCAGCTGGATTAACTTTATTGTTGTGGAAGTTATGTTGCACTTTACACTGTGCAGCAACAAGCCGCCGAAGAGTTTTAGCCATGTCTTATCACTTTGTCCTGTGTTTTTAAAAGGTGATCAGAATGAAATTAGGCAAGTTTTAAGATTAAAGATTAACTAGACGAGAATGTGAAATATTGTGAATCTTTGAGCTAGTTACTAGAGCGAGAAGAGCAAAGTCCTGGGCATGTAACATTGCTGTCCAAGACATTTTCATTTCCCTGAAGATTATTTTTAATTTGTTTGTTATTTTTGTTGAGCTGTAAGTGATTGGTTGATGGTTTTATGGAGGTCAGGAGGATAATTTGTTGGATTTTTCTCTAAAATGTTGGACTTTCTCCTGTTCCTTTACAGCCCAGGTGCCCGATGACGAACAATTTGTCCCAGATTTCCAGTCAGATAGCTGTGAGTACCTGATGTCTATTGTTCCCCTCTTTTAATTGTGTGTCTTGCATTTCCTCTGAACACAATCCTTAAATGTTGTTTTGATGTCTGTCATGATTAAAATCTTTAGCCCAGCCTGGTTCCTGTCTGATTTGGGCAGACATTCAAAAAGCATTGGCAACTCAGTCCGATAGTCAAGCTCTATTTTAGCATCAGATATTTTCACCACTCCAGAAAATTGGAGTAATTAATTTTTCCTTTGAGTGAGAAGCTCTTATTCTTTTTGACTTAACCGCACGTCCACTCTTTTCTCAAAATGTCTTCATCCTGCCGAAGACAAACACCATTCTTCCTCTTCAAAACACAGCTCTGGGAAAAGGCTGCTCTCTCTCCCTCCCTCCATTTTGAGTTTAATCAGCCGATTGGCATGGGGCATCACATGAGCCAAGCTCCTAATCTGATTTCACACTTTCCCGCACTCGAGCCCTGCTGCTGAAGTGGGCCAGATTCCAGTGGATAGGGCAGCTTTCGGAGCTGCCTCTTTCAGTCCTGCTCCCCAGAACTCACATCCCATAAACAGTCAGCACGGCCTTCCCCGAGCTGCCTCCTTACAGCCCTCTTGTTTGTGTCTGCACGTTGCCTTCAGGCTGCAGCCGAGGGATATATTTGAATTATACCCGGTGGAGCTCTTTTTACGATCTCCCCTCTTCCCTCTGTCTCTCTGAGTTTATGTTTTTGTCTGATGCGTAGGAGGTGGAGACAGGGTGTGGTTGCTGCCTGTCTTTGTCAGGACTGCCTTTTTAAATCTGTCTTAATGTGGCAGAGCGAGCTGCAGGCTGACCACTTGCCCACAGTGCTGTAACATAATAGTGAACGTGATGCATTGACATTTATGTGTTTTTATAGAGGGCCCCATCCAAGCCTGTGTGCATATGTGGGTCTACACTGTATGTATTTGGCTGCTGAAGTGTAGTCCTTGACCTTGTAGCTTCAGTACACTGTGTGTGTGTGTGTTTGTGAGTGTATTCACGAGTACGTGCCAGATACAAGAAGGGAGTTTGGCAGTTGCTTTTGTTGCTAGGCTGCAGGCCATTCTCTCTCACGAGTTGCTTTTTCAACAAAAACCAGATAAAATGATTTAAAGTACAGTCAGTAGGACGTCACATGGGGTGAACCACCAGTTCACTGACCCAAACACATAGTGGAGGGGCACTGTCAGTTAATAAGAGTCGTGTTGTGGTCATGTTTTCATTAAGATGTTGCAGGAGAGGAGTTTGCATGTTGATCCACCACCTTACTTACTTGTCCAGAGTGAGAAAAAGATGCCTAATCTCCCATTATTTACTGTTTTCTCTGTGTGAGGACTCTCACTCAAGCCAATAGGCTCGCGGCGCACACAGGGGAGCTCACGTGGCCATTGTTAGCTCTGCTTAGGTCCATCAGCACCATGGGTGATTTATTCAGCTCCTGCTCCTCTGCGCCCAGGGATCTAGTTTCTGCCTGGCTATTATGTGGCGCCTCGGAAACTGCAGCTGATACGCAGAAAGCTGCAGCTAGTGTCTAATGGTTACAGCACAGGAGAAGAAAATCATTCACCACCATTAGATTACAGCCACACTGATTCATGGGTATTGCAATTGGCCTGCCCTAATGGGAATCAGACGAGAAGTTTGATAGCTTTTGTGTATATAGTGCAGTTAATATCATACAACCTAGCAGTGGTGGATGGGATGGTTGTTTTCAGAGCCCAGAGTCGACCATCATTAGTACAGATGATAAATTGCTTCTAAGTGGCGCTGTCAGTGGGGGGGGAATACAGACGTTGTCCATACGTCCATTAATCCATCAGCTCCAAATGTGGTTAAGATAACTGCCGCACTTCTGTTTATGGCCGCAATTATGTGATATCTGGAGTTTATCCGTTGTGACCAATTGTATTTCTTCTCCGGTTGTCTCCTTCCATCCAGTGATGTTTCATGGCCCACCACCAGCCAAGATCAAACGAGAGCTGACTCCCTCCAAAGAGCTTTCTCCCTGTCGCCAGGACAGGAGTCCCATGCCCTACGGAGAGAAGTGCCTTTACAGCTACAGGTAAGAAGCTCGTTACTACATTTGTACACTGATAGTCCACCTGGATTGTGGCAACTTCCAGAACAACAGCATATTATTTTATCCCTCTTGAGGTTTGACTGCATGTGTCTCCTCCCTTCATCCACAGTGCCTGCGACAGGAAGCCCACTCCCGGGTTCAAGCCATTAACTCCCCCCTCAACACCGGTCTCTCCTTGCGGCCCCGGCAGCACAGCAGGAACGCACCCACTGAGCGAGCAGACCCCCCCTCCTCCTCCTCCTCCTCCCCAACACACCCATGTAGCCAATCCCACCCCGGGGCCGCGTCCAGTGCACAGACAACAGCCTATAACGGCGAGCGCGGGATCTCCCAACCAGCAAGCACTTGCAGTCCACAGCCACAGCCCGCCCTTCGCCGTGCCCTGTGCGCCCATCAACCAGGATGCCAACAACTTCTCACCTGAGCACAGGTGAGCACTCACAGATAAACCTCCCCAATCAGTTAAGCTTTAGATGTTCATTTTGTAAATAGTGTTTTTTATGAATGTCCCCTCCATCTGTAGGTTCCAGAGGCAGATGTCAGAGCCATGTCTACCGTTTCCCCCATCAGAGAGTCAAGGGCGCCCCCAGTTCTTGGCCCAGCCTGCAAGCAGCAGCAGCAGCAACAACAACAGTTTGCCTCGTGACAGCCGGCCACCATACCACCGACAGATGTCAGAGCCACTGGTAGCCGTGCCTCCCCAGGGTTTCAAGCAGGAGCTCATCGACCCACGATACACCGAGCAGGGCGTCCCCAACATGGGTCCCCCGGGTCCACCGCCGGGCCCTTCGCGTCAGGCTGCTTTCCACCCCATGGCCATCAAGCAGGAGCCTCGTGACTTCTGCTTCGACTCTGGTGAGTGTCGGGGTTCAGGGGACAGTAAAGTCAATTACCTCTGGAGATGTGAAAGTGTAGCTTCATTCACATCGACTTCTTTGAACTCACCCGGCAAGGAAGTCCCATCGCTTGCTGTGTGAAAGTGATTGTCTACGGCTTTGTAAAAGTAGAGCGGGCAGAGGGTGAGGAATGCGCCCGGCCATGTTTGTTCTGGGCACCAACACATGCCTGTGAGTTTTAGCGTGCAGCAGAGGCCTCGGTGCACAGGTGCTCGGTTTCACACGGACACTCTCTCGGTGCGTGCGTTAGTGCCTCCAAAGCCTAATCTGTATCATTCCTCCAGAGTCACGCCTGTAAGGAAAAAGTGGGTCTTTCAGCTCAACCTAAGCCTCCAAGGGCAAGAAGTAAATGGGTCATCCAGCCAGGTGCAGAGAACCTCTTCACTGAGCCTCCCTGGAATAGATCTAGGCCAGCGCCCTCAGAAGACTAAGTAACCTGCAGCACAGATAGTTAAGTGTTTGTGCCTCGGTAACTCCAAACTTGGTTTCACAGACGACACAAGAGGCCAAATAATGCCAGTCATCTCCTCCTGAAAGCCTCGTCAAACTGCTGCGGCGGAGATGCTGTTTGCTCACATGGCATAAAACAAACGAGTCAGAGCTTACTGATGGTGCATTGTTTGATCCTGACACCCACACACCCAGCTGTTGTCCCTCCTCTGATGCATTACCATTCCCTTTTCCTGAAACTGCAACTTTTTATGTTTTATTTTTTTTATTTTTTTTATCCTTTCTCGCTCACTCACTCACTCTCATGTACTCTCAATTCTTCTCTGCCTGGTGGGTGACCGGCTGGCCGGGCGGTGATGTAATGACAAATCCTCTTAGCTTCTTATGGCCTTTAAATACCTACGTCACTGAGGCCTTGTATCTGTAGATGGACGGATGAAGTGCACGGCAGTGTATACCCACGCAGAGCATATTGGTCCTGTATAAAGTGACAAAACCATTTTTTTTTCTTAGATTTGAAGCCACATTTTAATTTCGTGCATTTTTAGTATTAAACAGAAGAAGTATCCAGAGTTTTTCTTTGATTCACTTTTTTTTTCTTGTCTCTGTGCAACGACAGTAAGAAAACAATCATTTCCGGCAGACTCTTTCCTGAAGTTGGTAAAAGAGGAGGCTGAGACTTGAGAAACACTTGCTTAAGATTGATCTCTGGCTGTCTTATCAGTAGACAGGAAGTCAAAAATGGGTGGGGGTGAATGGAAAACAGTCCTCGACCCCCCTCGAGGGGGGGAAGCACTGGCGTAACTTGATTGTCATTGAGATTTAAAACAGTAACCATGGTGCTAATCTTATTTACAGACTTGGTAGGGACACGCAAGGGAAGTTGTGTGTTGTGCATCCTACTCTGGGCTTCGGCCCATCCCTGGATGTCTGTGTGTGTGTGAGTGTTTGGGATTGAGCATTTGACTAGAAAAACAGACACAATATGTTTTATATGCCAATGCCCAAACCACATATATGTATCAAAATAGCTTGGTCCTGTTTCATAGTCATAGAAGGAGCCATGCACGCTGCAGAGAGGTATCAAAGTCATGTAACTTTGTACGCAGTGGCAGTAATCCAAAAATATCTGTCAGCTGCGAGGTGGATTTTGATGTATTACACATTTGAAATGACAGTGAGAATGTCTCTGGTCTAAATTTATACATCCTTTCTCTTTGTTTACAGAAGTGCCTAACTGTCAGTCATCGTTTGGAAGAGCAGGGAGCTTCTACCAAAATAACCATGAAAGTAAGTTCAGACTACTGTCTTCCTTTTGTCTTTTTTAGGTCTCAGATGTTTAGATTATTTAATTAGCCCAGCCCGTTCTCCTTTTGATCTTGTGGCCCGATGAGCTGCTGAAAGCTCGGCGCGGGTCAGCGGCGTTAGAATGAAGGCTCAAGGGGAAGTCAGTCTATCAATGAATCCTGTGTTGCTGCTCAACACCCTGTACAATTCTCACATCAGCAGCTGGCAGAGGTTCAGCACAATACAAGCTTTCACTCTTGGGAAGCTGCCTAGCTATATTGCTTTGCATGCAGTTTTGCACTCTGAGTTAGACACGGTCACTAGCCTTCATGTCAGAACAAAAACTGTTTCCCACACTTTATCTGCTCTTATACTTCTTTTATTTTTTTTCAATTTCAGGCTTCTCCTTTGACAGAGATCCACAGCTGTACTTTGATGATACCTGTGTGGTCCCTGAAAGGCTAGAAGGTAAGAAAAACCGTAAAAGAAAACGTTCAGTATCAATCCAGAGTAAGCGCAAAGCACTAGACATTGTATGCCCATAAAGAAGGCTACTGTGGGCATTTTCTGGGACAGAGTCCAGTCCTTTGACTGCTCACGGTGCATAATGAACAGCAAGTTCACTTCACAGTGACCATCTGGCAGGAATGTCTCACCACAGTGTGGCCGTGGTAGAGTACAGTGCTGACTGACGCTTTTCTTTTCCTTCACTCTTTCCCTTTCTTTCTCTCCCTTTTTTCCTTCCTCTCACAGGTAAAGTAAAACAGGAGCCCTCTGTCTACCGTGACGGGCCTCCATACCAGCGCCGTGGCTCCCTGCAGCTCTGGCAGTTCCTGGTCACATTACTGGATGACCCAGCCAACGGCCACTTCATAGCCTGGACTGGTCGCGGCATGGAGTTCAAGCTCATTGAGCCTGAGGAGGTCAGTTCCCACCTTCCACAACCACACTTCTTCCATCCAGCTCTACTTCTGTTGCACTAAAAGTTCATAATCAATCGATTAATATTGATCCAAGGAACCAAAATCTGTTCTCCTATAGCTAATAGCATTTTTTTTGTGTGTTTGTGGTTGCAGGTGGCTCGTCGTTGGGGCATCCAGAAGAACAGACCGGCCATGAACTACGACAAACTGAGCCGCTCGCTGCGCTACTACTACGAGAAGGGCATCATGCAGAAGGTAAAGGCACGTTCGCCCTTTTTGTTTTCTGCCCCCCCTCTTGCCTCAGCAACTTAGACTAATGCATGGGGAAATATGGTCTATAATTGGATGTGAATTTAGAGACTTGCATATTAGTTTTATAACGTTATAGTTGGCTGCTTCAAAAGTAAAACCAGATCTCCAACTCAACATTTAATAACATTTACTAATTCAGTGTAATTTTTGCACCCACGATGCATAAACTGTAATAATTTAGAGGTTTTCATATGTGAGTAAATGTGTCTTCATCTTCTCTCTCAGGTGGCTGGTGAGAGGTATGTGTACAAGTTTGTGTGCGACCCCGAGGCTCTCTTCTCCATGGCCTTCCCCGACAACCAGAGGCCCAACCTGAAGGTGGACCCTGACAGCCTGCCGGGGCTGGACGATGACACCGTGCCCCTCACCCACTACGACGACACCGCTCCCTACCTGCTGGACGGCGGGGAGCAGTGCGTGGCAGGCTTGCCCTTTCCAGACGGCTACAGCTACTAAGAAAAAAAACAAAACAAAACAGGGTCCTGACGCCCGATAAAAAACACACATGTCCACGCAAAAAAACTCCCAAAGTCTCTCGACGCCCACTCTTAAAATCCAGAGCTGGAACTGCTGAGCTGCTTGGAAGGAAAGAAACCCTCTGGCTCCGCTCCTTCACGGCTCCCTCTCCTGGTCCCCGAAAAACCTTCAGAAAACTCTGTAAGCTCCCAAGCTGTAAACGAATGAGGAGGGGGGGAAAAAACCTGCGACAGCTCTTCTGCAGCGCCATCACATGAGAGAAAAAAGAGAGAGGGTTGTAAAACCAGCGAGGGTGAACTGGACTCGGTAGCTCGGCCCCCCCTCCGCATACAAGCTTCCTTAAAGTGAGGCAAGGGGCTGCTGTTGCTATGGAGACCAAAGGAAGCGAGGCTACACGCCAACTTGAACAGAGTGGACAGACGCCCCCCCCTCGACCCACACACCTTTGTACAAGACTGGAAGGGTTGTTACATTTCTGAGTTTGTGACAATCTGCTTTTCTTAAAAAAAAAACAACAACTATTAATCAACCAACAGAGTAAAATTATTCAAAATCTAATGAGATATTCTAAATGCAGCACTATTCTATAGATGCCTTTCTTTGGGTCCCCCCCCACCACCCCACCCCACCCCCCCACTGTCATGTCACACCACATTTAAACTACTACAAAATCCGTGAAAGGGCTTCAATTTGCAAAGACGGATGAGAAAACACACGACATATTCTGCACCCACGAATCAGTTTGTTTCCTGTAGATAGAACTGCATTCTTTTGTTTCGTTTTGTTTTGTTTTTTTGTTTTTTTTTAAATATGCCAGCTGTTCTGCAATTTTGTTGAGACTTTAGAGGCCCAGAGCTCTCAGGTTTCTGGGGCGTTGCTGTATTTCAGGCTAGTTGGTCGGGCTGCTCTCTCTCTCTCTCTCTCTCTCGTGTACGTGTTTCGTTCTTTAATCGTTCTGCCTGTGTATGAGGTCGTATCTGCTTCCCTTTAGAGACTGCAACCCCCCCGTCGGTAGGAGCCCACGGTCTATTACAGTACACTCCTCTCATGTCCGTTCATCACTGCTGGGTCCTTTTTATCGCTCAAGTTTAGTGATGATTAACACTCCATCTCCTCCATTTCAAAAGGGATGCATAAACACACGTATATATTTTTCCCAAAAAATGCGCTGGTAATTCATAAAAAAAACCCAAGGAGTTGCTATGTCTGATAAATGGTCACAATTTTTTTGTATTTCTGTCTGGGTGCTTCATGTTTCCTTGGCAGTGTACTAGTTCCTCTGATGCACCAGTATGGCAGGAGCATCAGGACGTTGCATGCAAAAAAAAAAAACAGGAGAAGAAGAAGAAGGGTGATATTTTGTGAACCCTTTTTTTTGGACACCTCTCTGCCAATCACAAGGTCTCAACAGGAGACTTCTGCTTCTCTTTGCATGGTGTAATCGATCAAGACTGTGTCCACTAACATATCGCTTAACTGTCTTTGGACAAAGAAGATATTTGTGATATTCTCTGCATTTTTCTTCTTTTTTTTTGTGTTCATTATATATGTTTCTGAACGGGGCAAAGACAAAACGTATATAAAGTATATATTTTTGCTATAAGGCTGCATTTGTTTTTGATTTCAATGTATACGCTGTATAGTTCTTGCTCTAATAGACATGTACCTTTTTAAAAAACCCCAAAATTTCAAACCCTTACGATGCTACTACTGCAGACTGTTTCTTTAAGAGGCCTCTGAATCGGGTTGGAGGATGGATGAGACGATGTCATTATCTTGCCTGTAAAATGTGTTTGTGCAAGTGCGAGTGAGTGAGTAAGTGAGTGTGTGTGTGTGTGGGTGTGTGGGTGTGTGTGCATAAAGGCTAGAGTTCCAGCGAAGGCCATAATGAAGACACACATTATATCATGGGATCCACCCCAGGCACAGGGATTGTCTGCACTTGTATAGGCTTCAGTCCCCTCCCTTCACAATGTGTTTCTTACACTGCTGAGTTTATTATAATCTGTACTGGGTACAATAAACAGTCCTTTATGCTTCACTGCCTGCAGTCCTGGTGTGTTTCATCATTTTTCTCCCCCCCTCCCCTTCCCTGCTGGCAGTCAGTCAGCTGACTGGCTGCTGTGGTCTGGCAGTCACTGTGCTTGACCTGGCTGATTTCAGAGTCACATGCTTCTGATTCTTTCTGATACATTTCTCGGTAAACGGTTACTCTCATAACCTGGGAGAAATGTGTTCGAGTGAACATCCATCTTTTTTTTTTCTCCAATATTAAGTTAAACTCTGACAGAAAGTTTTTTATTAATTCAAAGAAAGAGAAAAAAGTCTAATGTACACTGAAGTATTTCACAAATTCAGGGAGTGTATTTGGAAGTAAAACCACAACATGTTCAGCACTTGTTCGCTGCCAACACAAACAGTACCAGAGGGAGAGAGAACAAGAAAAGATCTATTGACCATTTTTGTGTTTATGGATTGATTAGTTTTGTTCTCCTGATCCAGTGTGAACAGTAAATAATTCATAGTTTTGTCCTGTTAAACCTACAGTGAGCCTTTTGAGTGTGCTGCACTGCGAAGACATTTTTAATGCTGTTGTTTTT
>JAUZTA010000006.1:486531-497190 GCA_034780835.1 Ctenochaetus striatus | reverse complement strand
GTACTTAGCTACTGCACTTCAGTAAATATTTGATTTTGTTTATCTTGTCTCTGAGTTGGATGTTTAACTCTCATAGACGAGTGTTGTTTGAATGATTGTGTGTTTGATTGGGTGTGAGTTCCTGCTAAGGACTTAGATGATGTTTCACAACGGACTTTATCTTGTGATGTTTGTTTTGAAGATTTTCCAACGTCTGAGATGTTTCCCCGAGGCATGTCTTGACCTTAACTACCATGTCTGGCTCCTGATATCACTGCGGTCTTAAATCTGTTCGAAATACGTAGCATGTCGGTAACTGATATGTGATTCAACTGCGAGGCTTAAGACTCAGACTTTGTTTTGATGGCCAGCAGCACTCTGCCTGGTGTTGAGTCAGAGCCTTATCAAACCACAGAGTGTAAAAGCCAAGCTCTGGTCTCCAGTAACACACGCTGGCAGGCAACTTTCCATTGATCGAGGAGGGGAGAGGTCCTTTGAACGCTATGAAAGACCTTTTAGTGTGCTCAAGGGAGGTGCCCTGCCTTAAGTGTATGGGCATTTATAGCTACTAGCGTTCATAACAGAAGTTTTTTTTTGATCAACTTTTCTCCAAGCTGCTTTTTTTGTTTTTCTTCGTTCATAGAAAGCAGTCGGTGGAGCTACATGGGTGATCTGGAACATGACTAATTTGGAAAAGCCGACACCTGATCGGCTGCTATTAATAGTAGAGAAACTACCAGTATAAATGGTAGTTTATATTCCTGCAACACTGCACCATTTCCATCCTTTAATGCACCTAATTCAGTATTTATAACACTTTTTTTAACAATATTTTTAACACTCTTTGCTTCTTCTTTTTTAATCAAATAGTGCCTGATTAAGTAATAACATTAAAATGCATTTTATTGTAGAAACTGAAACATGGATATTCACACATAAGCTGTGAAAGACACCCACAGACTTCTTGTCAGATGCGGATGGAGCTGTGCCTCACGAACACACCTTCATCCAATAGTTTTTCAGATAGTAGTTTTCTGGACCACAGAGCTGGGAAAAGACAGACCGACAGAGCGATGCTGCTCGAGTGGCTTAAAAAGTCCTTTTCCTTTTCTGTACAGCCTTTCTCTCCTTCCCCCCACCAGTAACCTGCTATCTACAGGCAAGATTAAGCCATTAGCCTAATATAATAATCCTGATCCATCTGATGACCTGCCAAAAGGTGAACAGTCAGGTATAGAAGAAAGGATTAAGGGATGCACACACACATATGTAACAAACACGGTTGCATCGGGCATCACAAACTTCGTTGAATACACCATTACAGAGTGCTTGACACGTGACCCAGGGCTTCAGCTTCAGAGAGGAGTGGGCAAATCAACTGGCATACAGTAAACCACATGACCACTCACCGATTCCAAGTAAATTATTGATCCAGATGGAAGACAAGGCAGCTAAGGCATAATGTGGTTTCAGCTTTAAATCTTCAGACCGTGGCAGGCACTCAGTGTGTCAATATATACACTGACACTTACACACAGAAGTCAGCACACACACACTCACACACACACATATAAACAAAGCCTTCATTTACTATAGTTTGCAAGAGCGAATCACTCTGTTCTGGCTATGAGAAATGTGGGTCATGCTGCCAAGAAGGGAACAGCACAAATCCTTCACATTATTTGGACAACATGCTGTGTTTGCACAATGCTAATTACCATGGTGAGACCTTGCTCCTAAAACTCTGTTACATAACCGGTTTCTCACAAACATGCGCACAAACACACCGACACACACACACACAACGCCCACAAGTCATTGTTTACTTCAGATTTTCATGGGAGTTTATGTTTCCTTTTTACATTAATCATCACTGCCCTCTAGTGTTTGGACACCTGTACTACTCAAACAAGAGTACAATAACAACATGCATGGACAGCAAAGCAGGGACAGATTAACAGATTACAGAAAAAAATAAAGGAATAAAGAAAACAAGATGACCTTTTTTACAGTGTGTAAGCTACCAAAGCTCCATAGCACTGACTAAATGGACCTTGTGGTAAGTTTGCTTTGTAAACTGCTGTTTTCAGATACGAAACTAGATACGAACTTTCAATTTCATCATCACTTACTGCTGAACTTTGTCTGCGTCAACATGTTCTTGAAATGAGTCCCAATCCCGTGGGTTTTCTGCACTTTTGAGATCTTTTATCAAAGGGCAGCCAGTGCTGTTAGCTGATGGAGTTTCAGTTTCCATACATGTTTTTTTATGTGTGTTTCACATTTAATTACCACACATCAGTGTTATCTATAAATAGAATCCTTTGGCTGTACTTTAAACAGTGTTCTTGTCAGATGTCTTTTGCTTTCTTTAAACAGGCTTTTTTCATGCCTAAATATGTTCATAACACTGATGGACAACAGTTATTGGAATCATTTATTAATAAGCTGGTTTGCTGTGAGCATTTCAGGTATTGGACAGTGATAGTAACAGCAGATAGATGTTTTTTGCACAACCTGCTTATAACATAGAGTCATATCAACAGACTGTATTAGACTGAGACATCAAAAATGTACGGGCTCTTTACCAAATTTTGAATTATTGCTTTTTGTGTGGAGCAGTTGATGCCCCTTATGTGCAAAGATGTGAAGGAGTGTGATGTGAAAGGCTTCAGACAAACAGGTTTCTTCCAAAATTCAGAAGGTAAAGTGTTACTACATCTGCACACAACATAAGATCCTCATTGAGATACTCTCCATTCGAGCAAGAGAGCAAGAAAAAAGTGAAATGAATTCTGATCTGATCATTCAAACTGATGTCATGGTGCAAAAAAAAATAAAAAAACTGGATCACAATCTGGACCACGTAAAAAACTGGCCAAGATCAGATTTGAAATGACCACAGTCCATATATTTATTTATACATTAAAACAGATTTGGGTCACATAAAAGCAAAAATCAGATTTGGGCCACTTGTGCTAGCAGTGTGATCAGGAAAACAGCATCTATGTGATAATAAGTAGTTGCCAAACTTTTGCCTACTTTTGTACAGTTTAATAAACCAGTGTGTAGGTGGTGTAATATGATAAAGTTATATCATTAAATGCATTATTTCCCTGTAAATCTGAACTGTGACACAGGTGAACATACTGCACTGGTCTACAAACACTGAATAATTGTCGGTCAGGCATAAAAGTTCGTTGTTGAATAGATTTATCAGCTCCCACACTAATTTCAACCAAAAATTATGAAACATAATCCAGAAAAACATCTGAAGTGTATGTACACCGAAGTGATATGGACTTTTGTAACATAACAATGTTGTTTATTGTGCAATACCAGGCGCTAACTAACAACTAACTGTATCCGTAGATAACTAGTTTCCTGGGTTAACCAAAGAAAAACAAAATGAACAAAAAAAAGTCAGGCATCTTCTGCTGCTCTGCAGGATTTTCACAGCTGTAAACAACACTTTGTAGAAGATGGACAAAATGTTCCCTGTGACAGCTGAATCCTTCACAGGCTGCAGTTTTCTTTCTGTCTCTTCTCTCTTTTTTTTTTTTTTGTGAGTCGTGGGCGTCGTGTGGGAGTTGAGAACTGAAGCTGTTGTAATGTGTTTTTCACTCTTAGCTGCACAGTGATATCCCACACCATGACAATAAAGTGAACTGGACTGAATTACACAATGTAAAATGTAGCACTCATCATATTGGGACGAGAATATGTCCTGGTGGCACAATAATATAGTCATTGCTCTGAATCCTCTGGATTTTGGATGTGCTGATGTCACAAATTATATAAATGCCTTTTTTGTGGCTTTTTGGAGCAAATCAAAACAGCAGGGTCCTCAGGAGGACATAACATCGATTTTAAGAACATAAATTTACTGAATGGTTATAGACAGACAACAAAACGTGTTAAACATGTATGAATGTGAATGTAACTTTGAGACACAAAAACAAAGAAACAAACAAAAACAATATTCAGACTTAGAAGATTAGATAGTTTAACCCCCATGAAAAATTAAGGACAAGACCTCAAGTGCTAACTTCTACCATGGATGCCATCTCATGAGTAAGATTACTATGAAAAGTTACAAAAAATTATATTTTGCTTCTTACTTTATGTGGTATTTAGTAATAGGGATAATGAGGCCCTCTGCCATACAAAACAAGACGGAAAATGGATTTTCTCTGTATTGTTCCTTAGTAATATAGATACAGACCAATGTGGTTGGGAATAGTTTTGATTAAAGAAATGGGAATTTAGAAAAAAATGTTTACAGTGAAGTGTTTTAGAGCACTGTTTCTTGTGTTTTGGCTGAACTTTCTGATGTATTTTTCCAATAACGTCCTACAAATGAAAGCCCAGTCACTGTTTATGAAAGGAAAAATCTCAGAGGTGGATAAGATAAATTGGAAAACAATAATGCATGATTAGATCCCATCAGATAAAGTGAAATGTTTTTGCCCAATGCTTTCTTAAATTGGTGCACAACCCCTTTAAGTTTCACATACACAGCAGTTACCAATCAACTTTAATTGGCATAATGTACCAAAGTGGATAGCCTCATTAGCATCATTAGCTCTTAAACTAGCTAGATGACATTAGCCGTCACTTTTCAACTAATTAAACCCTAATTCTGGTTAGTTATCACTATGTCGATCCCCGAAAGTGCTTATTATAATATTTGGACTCCTATTCCGGACAACCAGCCCAGTGCGGTCCTCCAGACCTTGTGGCCTGCCTCCACCTTCCCGTCACCCTTCGCCCTGACGGGTCTCAGCCAGTCCGCCATCATGGCCGCCGACTACCCGAGCCTGCTGTATTACAACACGGTGATTGAAAAGCAAGGTACCAGTAAGTGTCCGCCTCGATGAAGTTATATAAAAGAAAGTCTTTTAAAAGTATTTTGCGTGGTAGAATTATTCTTAATTTAGCTAAGTGAAGATAGAAGGGCAGTTTAAGAAAGTTAGCCGTGAGGTGGTCTCTAGCTAACAAGCTTTTGTGACATTGAATTAATTAGTTTTTTTTGACTTAGTTGTAGATTACATTAAAAAAATATTATATAATATAACAGTTATGGCAGTAATGTCTTAGCAAGTTTGTTATTAATAAGCCAAGAAGCCTTTTACTCATCTCACCTTAAATGTTTTCTTCATCAACAGGTGAGTACCGGAAGTTCTTTCTGGACAGGTATGCACCATCCTCACTCCTTATCTGTCTGTGTGTGTGTGTGTTGTGTGTTAAAATGACCATTATTGTTCTGCATTTTACAGGTCTGTGTTTGACTTGTTGGATGCTTATTCGTATCTTGCCTTAACTGACCCAAAGCTGCTGGGTTGGTACCTGCAGTTGTCTCCAGGGGACAGAAAGCTCATTCAGGGTGCGTTTCAGGATCTGCTGATGTGTGGCAGCTTATGTACAACATAGTAGAGCTGACATGTTTAAGTTTTAATAATTGATCAGTCATTCTGTTTTCAGCATCTCTAGAAGATTTCATGCTGTTTTAAAACATAAATGTAGAGGTCTCTTTGAAATTGGGTAAATAGTGAGGGTTTTGGCACTTTTTACATTACAATTAATAGACGATAATGCATAAATCATCGATCTTTCCCTTAATTTTATGCCTCTGTGTGTTCATGTCAGTATTTTTAGCCTGTGTGTATATTAGACTTATTTTTTTTCCTTTTAATCCAAGATGAAGGGGGGTTCTACCACTTCCTGCAAAGACACCCCGCCCTCGAACTGTCCAGCCATCATGTTTATGTGAAGTGTAAGTCTGTCGAGCTGCTGTAACCTTCTCATAGCTCTGTACAAATCAAACGATGACGGTTTTTATTTACGACCAATGCAGATAACCTCAGACGCACCCCTCCTGTCCAGCCCCACATGGGATTGATGGAGCATGCGTATGTGCGACAGTAACTGCAGTGAACCTGATAACAGACATCAGATGAGTTCAGCCTTTATCATTTAGCAGATTCATTATTGAAACTCTGTTTTGTTCTCAGATCGGGAACATCAGGAACAAAGAAGTGCAGATGTGGTGATTTGCAAATCTAATACACTGCCAGTTACGCTCCTTACTATTTTTATTTGAGCTCTTAAAATGATTTTGTTTTTCTTGAATCGTTAAAAAAATAAAATCCTCTTGGATTCAGATTATATCCATGAGGAAATCTGCCAGTCCAAACCACTACCCCACTTGCAGGACAACCTCCAAACAAACTCCAACAGCCCCATCACACAGGAACCAAATCCTCAGAAACAGTTTTCTGTATGTATATTAAACAGCTTAAGTTTTAACACTTAAACTGTCTTTAATCCTTTAATTTTTAAGCTCCAGTTTGATATTTACTTTGTGTGTTAATGGATACATTTGATGCTAACGCTAAGCAAGGTACAGCTGTTTATTACAACATTATTCCAGGCCAAACCAGACCAAAGTGATACCACTGAAAAGCAGAGAAACAGATGTTTACATCACTTTTTTTAGAGTATGTGCTTAGAGTAAGTGGTTCACAAGACATTAAATATTTAGGAACAGCAGTTAATGTTCACTTGATGATGAATAATATAACTTTTTTTTATTTCTAAAGGGTTCCTCTCTACCCCAGCTGTTCGAAGATGGCCCATCTCTGCAAACCGAAAGCAGTAGCAGTGGTGCAGCTGTGTGCAGGGATGAAGCAGCTCCGGCATGCGTCTCTGTGGACATGGAGCTGGAAACACAGGAGGGAGAGCCTGAGCTCAGGAGCAACATGGCAGTGACACAACAGCAGATTGCTAATGACACATCTGCTGTAGTTAATCCATTACAGTGCGTGTGCATCTTATGGCTTATGTGTTTCTGACTTTCCAGTCCAAGATCTTTTTAAATCATCATTAGTGTAAACTTTATTGCCATCCCTGATGAGATCTCCGGCCCTAGTTTCAGTTCTGTTTTGTGTTTGTGTTTCATCTCAGTGTGAAATATCCATATCAATGTGAGCAGTGTTGTTTCGTTCCAGGTCTGACTTGCCAGCAGTTGAGAAAGACGACACTATAGATGATGTTGAGGCTGGCGTAAGCAATAAAAATCTGGACAACTTGCCTGGCATCATGGGGGAAGACGAGAGCATACTTATCTGTCTGGCCTCTGAAGATGTGCGAGTGCTCAACAGTGAGGTTCACTCAAATCCAGTCAGCATGGATAATGAAGCGGTGGCAGTCAGCAGTGAGACCCTGAGGTCCGATCAGTCCGTCATCAAGATGAACACTGCAGAAAAATGCGACTCCCCCATGCCCCGTGTTCCTACCTGTGACGTTATTGTCGGCACCGAGGGTCCAGAAACATCTGACAAGCACGTCAACACTGAGGTCCACATGGCAGATCTGGACTATCTCGCTGAGGTAAGGTTAAAGCTACAGAGCAAGCATTGCAGTGGCAGCTCCAGCAAAAACACAACTCTTTCAAACATTTCAGGAATTTATCAAGCTCAGAGTGGCTGAAGAGGAACTGAGAAGGCAACAAGAGAAAATGAAAAGGTAATATATAAATACCCACAGTACCACATAAGACTTGCCCCCAAGGAATGTCCTCTGCAGTAGAGTTAATGTATTTAATTATTCACGAGTATATATTTTTCCAGTGTGGGTTGTAAATTGAAAAAGGAATGTGGCTGCGTCCAGCGTGCTCAGCAAGCCGAGCTGGGCCTCCTGGCCCTGCAGTACAACATGTGCAGACAGCACTGCTGGAGGCTTTACTGCACCTCTGCTGAGGGCAGGCAGCCCGCCTCACTGTAAGGAGACAGTAACCAGCAATAATTGAATTTATTATTCAGATTTTTTGCTATGTTGACCAGAACCAGCTGTTTAGGCCTCACACTCCCTCTCTTTAGGTCAGAGAACCCTCCTGCAAACATTGTTAGCGTTCTGCAAAAGCTTGAATCTGATTATAACGAGTTGAAGGACAAGATCCTAGCAGGGCTTCCTCTGGAGCAACTTCAGCCTCTGTCTGTTGACCCTGAAAAGATCATCTCTGGAACAAGTTACATCCCTGCTCAGGTAAGACTGGGCCTCCTGATCCAGTAACCTAATTATTTCAGACTCAGGGGATTTCATTTTTGTTAAACTACAGATGTAATAATCTCAGTCTTCTTGTTCCTGATTAGATCATTGCTGACGTGCTGGGAAATGTTCCATCTTGGTATGTTAACATCTACAGGACATGTCATGCATGTCTAATGTTACGTTATTAAATGACACACCGGGCATTTGACTGTCTAGATGCTGTAATACTGTGTTTTTCTGATCCTAAGGAGCTCTCAGGAGCCACAAAAACTTAATGTGTCAGAAAACGAAAAGGAAAGTCCTGAAATTCAAAGCAAAAATGGCTCTGAGGTATGTTAACTACAGACTGGGATGTCAAGAACAGTAATACTAGAACCAAATCCTTGCTGTTTTACTTCTGTTAATTGAATTCAATGTTGCATTTAGACCCCTTTCAGTTTTAACAGCTGTTGCATTCGGCTCATTTCTTTCTCAGCACAAGGAGCAGATTAAAAAGAACAGCAAAGCAAGGAGAGCAGTCTCTTTAGCCCCCCAGGACAGAGATTATTTTATTGTCCATAATGCAAACAAGCAGGAAGGAAAGCAGCCATGTAAGCAAAAAAATATCTTTTTCAAGTTTTAACTGTGAAAAGTTAATATAATCAAAGATGTGCCATTCCTTGTTTGGAAAGCAGCTGCCTGCAAAGAAAGTACAAGCGAAGCGTGGTACGATGCTGAAGAGGACCTGGAGCCTGCAGGACCTGCGTTGGCTGCTGAGACGGGACAGGACCAAGCAGAAAGCACAAAGGCTAAAACCAGTGGTAGGTGGTCGGTGAATGTAGCCAGAGATTTCCACTTTGTTGCATGAAAACCAAAAGTTTAGAGAAGCTATCTGTAACTTATGAGTCAGCAAAAACCCCCAAGGTCATTTGAAGATGTAACGATAGAAACCAGAGGATCTGCAACCACCATGATGACCACCATCTGGGTTACAAATGTTATATTTTATTTGAGTGCAAGAATGTTAACAGTGAACCACAAAGAAAGGTATCTGCAACAGTTTTATGTTAACCCTCCATCTGTGTTTTAATCTCGCTGTTATAACCGGACAAACCTAAAGTTACTGGACAACTTGGTGCCTTTTTGAAACATTTCTTTCCATTGTTTGAGCAAAGTTTGCTGTCACCTTGCTGTTCATTACCTTTTTGGAACTATTGTGTGTTTTGTTTGAGCTTTATACCATGTGATCCTGGTCTTGAGCAAAATGAATTGATAAACTAATGAATATTTCATCAAATCCTCATTGATTAAAATACTTTAACTGCAGAATCAACCAGTGAGGAGGCCAAGAGCTCAGTTCTCTGGGTTTCCAACCTACCCAGCACTGTGCAAGAGGTCTGTTTGTTCATTTCAACATTACACTGTGGGCTGATGTAGAGTTCATAAGAATCAGTTTTACTATAGTTTGAAAATGCAGTTTAACTTTAGGGTATGATGGAAACATTTAATAGCAATCCAGAGTTTTTAACTTTTTTTACTTCAGCTGTATTGTGTGGTTGTAGCCAGCAGATGGCAGTACAGGCTCTGACTAAAACTGTCATTTCCAGAGTGATGTGCTGCAGTGGTTTCAGAAATACCAAGCCTCTGATGTGAGCATCTCTGCTTTGAAGAATGGCTTGAGGTGAGTTATCACATCTGAGAACATTTGCTGTAACACATTAATTAAACTCTTACATCTGTACATTCTGTTAATGTGCTGTTGCATCCAGCAAATGTCCTTCAGTTTTAGCTATGTGGATAGCTTTATTAACTTTTCCACCTAAAGTTCTCATTCAACAGCTTTACTTAGCAAAGTCCAACTCTTTATAAAGTGGTAAAGGAGCAAGTTGTGATTTTAAAACAGCTCTTTGCTTTCCAAACAGATGCAATAATTTCAGCGTATCAGTTCAATAACAGCCTGTCTCATTGGTTTGCCTCTAGAGTTGCCGTAGTGATCACAAGTGGACCCCAATCTGCTGAAGCTGCAGTGAGAGATCTGAACGGCTGCAGCATGCAAGGCCACACGCTGCATGTGGAGCACATCAACAAAGCCACCGGTGAGGTCCACGGTCAGGCCTCAGCCTCCGACAGTGACCCCGAGTGTTCACAGGACGCTGCCCAACCACAAACCTGCAAGACTGAGTGTAGCAGCCCAGAAAGAAAGGTGAGCTGATGAGGGGAAAACTTTAAATCAGTCTAGAAAAACAGTGAAAAAGGTTACTCAAGATGTGTTTGGGCCGCTGTTTAGCTCGCTTAGTTCGAGCGCGGCCCATATACGGAAGGCTTCGTCCTCCGTGCAGTGGTCGCGAGTTTGATTCCGGCTCCGACCCTTTGCTGCATGTCACTACCCCCTCTGAAAAAAATAATACTTTAAGAAATATGTGTTTTTAGTGAAGCCAGGGCCAGCTGTAATGATTTATAAAATATGTATCTGCAACTACAATATTTGATCCATTGTTTTCTTTAACTTTAGCTTTTTAATGAGTTTGCTACTTTCCTTTTTTTTCAATATACAGTGGGCTGAATATTGTAATGTTTAAACTGACAGTCAGAAAAAAGAGGCTGTCTTTGTGGACGATAATGAAAATGATGAGTAGTTGCAGTCCTGAA
>JAUZTA010000006.1:468683-485197 GCA_034780835.1 Ctenochaetus striatus | reverse complement strand
GAAACGAAATATCAGGCCTTTTTTAGGAAAGTTTATTTAACTTACACAAATATTGTGACTGTAAACAGTTGTGTTTTTATGCCTGGAACTGTTTAACTTCTCTCCTTTGTGTGAAGAAAATCTGCTCTCTTTTCTCTCCAGCTGATAAGCCAGACACCACTGAGCTCCAGCATCAAGATGAGGAAGGTGGTCTCCATCTACCCGACAGCAAAGGGAACCTGTGTCCCCCGGCATTTCGGCACCATGGAGAGTTTTGACATTTTGATGGAAGAGCTGACACAGCGCCACCCAGATGTTGAAAGGCAGAAGATTGTGGATGCTCTGATCGAGCTGAAGGCCAAGCACCGGGGCGTCCTCAGCAGCCTGCCCCTCAAGACCATCAGTGAGATGACGTCCGAGCTTCTGACCAAGCAAACGAGTGCTGTGCAGTTATGAGGAAGCATCTCAGTGCTTCAGGGTTTTTGTAGTTAGGAAGGTACTTGTAAGATGGCATCAAAAGTTGTCTAGTTTTCCTTTATTTCAAAAAGAGGGGGGAACATTTCATTTAATTTAAAGGAATTTTATTTGCCTGAAGAAAGTTGTTCTAAAACTTTGTTCTAATTAACAGTGTCAAGCAGATTCAGAAGGATTTTCATTGTTTTTTGTTTTTCTGGATCTCGAAAAGTTGAGTTTGAGGGCTTGACACTCGTCTCTTGTCAGGTATTCAGCAGCTAACTTAGTTTTAAAGAAACTAGCTTGTTTTTTGTTTTAAGGTCACAGAGGCCTTTATGCAACAGCATTGTTTGCGTGTGATGTTCTGAATAAAAAATGTTAAAATATTTTCTTACCTACAACTTTATTGTACTTGATGAGAGCAAATCTTTGACCTCAGGACTTTATTAGCCTTTATTAGAGTTAATGGGTGTGTTGCTTTAGACACCAACTACCAGGAGAAGAACAAATGGAGCTGTGATGAAACTTAAAATGCTTCATTTTCAGTTGAAGAAGCAAAGTCACAGAGCCTGGTGTTGGATTAGTGACATGCAGTAAAATGACTCCTCTTAAAGGGCGCTTAATACAATCACATTATCATCATTCAATTGTACTGCTGTACAGTTTGGTGATTTTGATCGTCATAAACACAGGAGGAGGTTAACTGGCCAAATTGTGGTGCTCGACCCCCCCTGACTTTTCTCGGACCAGCTTTCCCAGGATGCACCGCTAGGTGTCCGCAGCAGCTGCGGCCTGACTGCGCGGGTGTGCGCCGCCATATGGTGCCAACTGTTCCAGGAGCGAACGGGTTAAAGTAATCCGTAGTTGGAGATGGGCGGAGAATCCAGCTGGGATGCAAACCGGACAAACCGAGAAAGTAAAACACAAATCCGGGAAAGAAAAACTACAAGTTAAAGTTGGATGCTTTTTGTTTTTTCTCTAATCTGCTTTTTGGTTTCATTTGAAGTTGGCGTGTGAGCAGATTTCGATCGTGTCGGGGCGGTGAGTGCCGTGAAACCGATGGAGGAGTTTTGGAGTTGCTGACAGCTATGGTTGAAGTAGTCAAGACGTGGAAGCCAGTAGATGCGTCCAGACGGAGACACTCAGCGGGCTTGAGCCCATCCGGACCGTGCGGAGCGCTCGATGTCTGCGGTGCGTAAAAACAATGGAAAGCAGTTTTCACGCGGATCCTTCCATCATGAGTCCAGTTTAAGCGCCTCTGCGGAGCTGCGATGGTCTAAACCCACTTTGCTGCCGTGATTTGCGCAGATCAGCGGGGACTAAATCCAATGAGAGGTCGTGGTGGCGAGGCAACAACACGGCGTTGACTACAAACAGAGACATAAATCTGGTGTTTGACGAAGCGGTGATAAACACGCACCATGTGGAGCTCAGGGACGTGGCTGTGGCGAGCGGCTCTGTGCTGCATGCTTCTGGAAACACTGCCGCACGGGGCCAGAGGTAGGACAAAAGCACGCTTGTCTGGATTACAATAAATTGTCTATTATTCTCTATCAGCCCGTTTTTTGCAACATCAGCCATTGCATACACACACGCACTCAGAGGTTTAGAGCTGATGCAACTGTTGGTTATTAATGTTTACACAGTTTATAGTGGAGAAATGACTGTGAGGGGAAAACGCTTAATAATTGCCTCACATTTTAACCCACCTAACTAAATAAACAAAGAAAGGAGTTGATAATACACCTTACACACACACATGCGTACAGGTGTTTGTGGGTCTAAGTCCAGTGAGTATAACAGTTATTAAATTCAAACAGTAAATAAAATGTCATCCTTGTGTACAACAGATTCATGATTCACAGACTGACCTGAAAATAGAAACACACCTCAGTGATGTGCACTTCCTGCATGAACATGCCGTAGTTCTTAATAATAGATTCGCTGTCAGATAAGTGGCACTTGGTCATTATCAGGCTTCATTCATATTGCAAAAAGTCTCATTTTGTCTTCTTTTTTAAATGCACCTATGCTACATTATATAGGACTCTATTGCAACACCACAAAAATACATTTTAAGCATCACATCAGAGCTGTAAACAGCTGTCAGTCATGTTGCCTACAAAAAAAAGAACAGTGTTGTATCTGATGGCAGGTTTGTTTTTCTCCTGGTCCCTATTTTTAATCCCTTTTCATATTCGTTAGTGTTTTTTTCCATCATCATTTCATACAACTGTCCCTTTCAGTGAACTTCTCCCTCTCCTTCTCAGGTCTCAACATGTGTATGAGTGGCAGTGCTACGTCCTGTGAAGAATGCCTCCTGATTCACCCCAGTTGTGCCTGGTGCGCACAAGAGGTGAGCTTCATCTGCTGCATTGTTTGCAGGTTTTATTCCACAGAGATGTAGTCATGGTCGTAGGTCACATAATCTTTACATCTCAATTCTTTGTCTTTTCTTCGTGAGCGGCGGCGATCACTAATACGAGGTTTGTTGCTCTTCATCCTTTAGGATTTTGGGAGAGGGCGGACTCTGACTTCACGGTGCGATTTTAGTCAAAACCTGCAGAAGAGGGGCTGTGAGATGCGGTTCATTGAGTACCCCACCAGCAGCATTTCCATCCTGCAGAATATGCCCCTGAGCTCTAAAGGGTCAACGTCGACCCAGTTCGATGTGGTCCAGATCATGCCACAAAAGATCTCTCTCAGCCTGCGGCCAGGTAAGTAATCCACACACATGGAGAGGAGCTTTAACTAAAAACAGTTTTCTTATACTTTTTTTAAAAGGAGCTTCCACATTTTTGTGAGTAGACCAGCTAACGGATTCTCTCCATCTGCCCATCCAGGAGACCAGACGTCGTTTAGTTTGCAGGTGCGGCAGGTGGAGGACTACCCAGTGGATCTCTACTACCTGATGGACCTCTCTCTTTCCATGAAGGATGATCTGGACACCATCCGTAACTTGGGCACCAAACTGGCCCTGGAGATGGGCAAACTCACCAGCAACTTCAGGCTGGGCTTTGGCTCCTTTGTGGACAAAAACATGTCCCCTTTTTCATACACGGCACCCAAGTATCAGGAGAATCCATGCAACGGGTGGGTGGAGGCAGTAGGATTCACTGCATATTATAAATGGGATGATGCTTTAATTGATTTTGGATTAAAATTCCAATGGATAGACTGATATTAAATGTATCCCTGCTGACAAACTATATATATATTTAACACAGACTGTATATGAAGTCTAGCTAAAGAACTCTGCCCTTGAAACTAAATGTGGTGCAGCTGATAAAAATATCCATCTATCCGACACATTTTATTTTTGCACATATATGAAATATACATAGTTTGAATTATGCATAGTCAGATAGCAGTTTCAGGAAAGAAAGGATTTTTTTTTCATATTTAATAAAGTGAAGTGAATAAGCTGATCTTCAAAATGGCCCCTCTGCTGGCTCGTTGGTGATGAGGGCAAACTGAAAGGGAGCAGAGTAGACAGAGGGTAAAGGAAAAAAAGCACACGATGTTTGCCCCGGAGGTGAGACTGCGCTGCACTCGCTCAGCGCCCGCCATCGCGCATCACTTCCCATCTAGGTTATGGCTTTGGTCCTGTGCATGTTGTGTGTGTGTGTGCGTATGTTAGCGTGAGCCGCGGTGAAGCATGGAAGCAGAAAATATTTAAAGGGATGGATAACAACGTTTTGACCCCAAGCTCACTTCTGCTGTTGCTCAACCCAAAACAATCTACATTCAGATCAACTGGATCTTAAAGAATGTTTGATTTTACATTTTAAGTCATGATCAAATCAAAATTAACCATCGCTGACTTCTTTAAATAACCCCTCATTATTTTTCCTGTTGTGCTAACGAAGTCACTTTCATCATGTCTTTGTAAATAGATGGTGTTAGTTGACACAGATGAAACATGGCCAAACCCTCTCTGCTGCTTTGATTATCATCTTGATGTGATTTCCAGAGAATATATTTGCATCTCTGTCTGTTTGTCGCTCTGCACAGATACAAACTGTTCCCCAACTGCGTCCCCACCTTTGGTTTCCGCCACATCCTCTCACTGACAGACAAAGTGGACCGTTTCAACGAGGAGGTGCAAAAGCAGATGGTATCTCGCAACCGCGACGCACCGGAGGGCGGCTTTGATGCCATCCTGCAGGCGGCTGTTTGTAAGGTGACTAACGTCTTGTTTGTTTAGCTCCTCTGTCTTCCATAGGCTTATATTCATCCGCTTTTATTTAGCTAGCTTCTGAGATTCTTTCAGTGCTCCTTTTTAAACAAACCCTGACTTGTGGGAACAGCACGCGTTCGGTTCAGATGGAGAGGAAAGCTGCTGCGAAACCACTGAAATGCCCTTGTGACAAGCGTCTATTTGCTTGTTAATTAAAAGCACCAGGGGGCATAGACAGGAAGTGCAGTCTGGTGCAGCTGGTTAAACATGAGGACGAGTCACTCGCAGGCCCAGTCATAACCCTGTTTTCCTCTCCCAGTTTAATTGTTTTCTGCAGGAAGAGAATGACTTCCTCCAAGTAGCTCCTGCCTTGTAATTTACTCGCGCTGCTCTGTTTCAGACAGTCACTTGAGGTTGGGTTGGATCTTCCCCAAGACCTTATTGATCTTCTTTTCTTGTTTTAAATCTAATTCAGTTAAAATCAGTTGAGATAGTTGATATGAGTATTATCACATGGATATTATTAAAAATTAACAAATCAAATTAAACTGGAAAATTGCATTTCCTGCCGAAAATACTGATGTGAATGTTGAGAGCTGAAGTGCTCCACTGAAAATGCAGAAATGCAAACTGAAAGTTTAAAAGGTAGGTAGAGCAGAAAAGCAGAAATTCTTGAAGCTGAGTGATGTTTGAAGAGGTTTAAAATGTGAAAAGGCATAAAAGTTGCATAAAGGAGCAGATAAAAAAAAACATGCAAGAAAGAAGAATGATAACAGAGAGAGAAGAAGCAGAAGACAGAGAGATGAAAAATTTGAAAACTGCTTTCCACTTTAAGGTCATGTGACAGACTCTACCTGCAGAGCAATCTGTGCAAAACAAACCCATTATGAAATCTGAAGAGGAGCCAAAAAAAAGCATTAAACCTAAACTGTAATATTTCAAAAACCATAAAAGATATTAAAAAAAGCTCAATGCATCATGAGTAATGGAATTTATTATGACCTGTTTTTAAGGTTGAATATTGTAAAAAGTATGAAGAGCCGAAAAAAGAAAAATACAAGCATAAATGTCCTCAAAGAGCTGAACATTTTGATGGTTGAATCGTTTCCGTGGCACAAAGTATGCAGGAGTAGTATCAAAGTGAAGAAGAAGAAGAAGAAGAAGAAGAAGAAGAAGAAGAAGAAGAAGAAGTTGAAGAAGATCAAAAATAAAGAACAGTGACAATAGTGTGAAGGCTGACTCAGCATTCACACTAATAAACGCTGACTCAGCATTCACACTAATGAACGCTGACTCAGCATTCACAAAAATAATTGTCATGCCTTGAAGATAAAAATATTTTTAAAAAAGCGGAAGGATATGTGATTCTTGTTAGATGTAAGAAGCAGATAATAATGATTTATGAATTTTCATCATGTAAAAACTGTGATGGATTTAAATTTGGTTGATGTTTTCTGCCTGCTGTGACTAGCTTAGAATAGCCTGCACATTCCTTTACTATAAGTGGAAAACACTACATTTCGTTCAATGTAATGTTTTCTGTTTTTGCTGTTGTGTGTCAACAACAACAGAAACTACCTTCTCACACAACATGTTTCCTCTTTTTGCTATAGTTCCTTTTCCTCTGTTGTTTACTGTACAGGCCAAATAATAAACAAACAAATAAGGAAAACCCCCCTCAATCATTGGCTGAAATGTTACCGTGTTCAGTGTCGTGCATTAGTCATCACTCTGTTAGACGCTCACGTCCCTGCTGCCTGTTGTTTCCTGTTGATAATGACCAGGACTGAGTGTGCGGCAGAAAACCTTTTGCTGTTGTCAGGCTCACACTGTTTGGTGTTTGTTTGGGTCAGTGCTTCTGACGCTGGTGGAAAGAACTTAGTTTCCATGATGAGCTTGTAGTTGGACGATGATGCAGATGAAACTTGGGATATAAAGCCAATCACTAATCCGTTTACATTCTGTTTCTGTCATTTATAATGAAAATGCCTTCACACGTAAAGGATCTAGTAACTTTTTCAGTCATCTTTTGGTGAAATCATCAAAAACATTTCACATAACATTTTAGTTTTAGATTCAACACTCCAGCAAAACTTAAAAAGTATCTATAATCTGCTGTTTGCTGTTAACAGGAGGAGATTGGGTGGAGAAAGGAGGCCTACCACCTGCTGGTGTTCGCCACAGATGATGTGCCACACCTGGCTCTGGACGGCAGGCTGGGGGGCCTCGTCCAGCCCCACGATGGACAGTGTCACCTCAACGACAAGAACGAGTACAGCGCTTCCACAAAGATGGTAAGAAGCTCTGTCCTCTTCTGTGGTTTGGCAGCTAAACAAAGTCATGTTACTGTGTTTTATGGGTCATGTGGTTTGAAATAAAAACTCCACTGTCATTTTAACAGATTAATAGACTTCTAGAACAGTAACATTGAGGGAAAAAAATGGGGAACACAGCTCTCAACATCCACAATTCAGCCTGCAGCTTTACTGTAAATCCTTTAAGAAACTTCAATGGATTTCACTGTAACACACGTTGCGATTGTTCGACATATCTCAGGTGCTCTCTCTTATGAAATCCAGCTGTGAAGAGACATTTTAATTTCCAGTTGCGGAGCAGAGAAGTCAGAGTCAGAGTTATGTTTGACCGGCTGAGGTTTCTCCCTGCACGCTGACGGAGGTTTTTGTGGTAACGTGCAAACCTTTGAAGATATTCTTGCTCCACTTGGCTCTTATCCAAGCCTGCATCACTTGGATTTGACGCAAGAAAAAAACTTGCTTGAATTCAGCTCAGGTAAAAAATTAAGCATTTTTCAAATTCTTATTTGAGCCTGCAACTCGCTTGCCACATGCTTATTAATAGCCGCAGCCCTGTGGTGGTAATTGCAGAGGGAAGGACCAGGACGCATGTTTGCACCTGGAGGCTGCCAGTAAAAACCACAGAAGAGACCTCTGACCTATAAATACATGACTGAAGAAATACAGATATTTCTCTTTGAAAACTCTGCCCACACAGATGCAACAGAGCAATTTTAATACGAGCTGGTTTGCTAATCAGATGCTAGTGGATTGTTTTTATTAGCTGCAGCAGAAGCACACAGATAAAGTCTTTCACACAGATGGATTTGTAGCGTCCGAGGACTAATGCTATAAAATGTTTCGATATCATGTGGACTGGACTGAGCTCCTCTTTAACAGGAGTCTTTCATTTTCGAGATGAATTGATTGCCGTGGTTGTCACACCGGAGCAACGTCTGAGAGAATTTATCTCGAATAATCGTTCATCTTTGCCTTTCATCCTTCATACATGTTCTGCAGTAACGCTGTGGGACTGCTGGGAGGTTTTTTCATGATCCATTTAGATCAAAATCTCAGTGGGGACTGAACTGCATCACTCAAGAAGAACCACTTCTTAAGTTCAGATCTTTCTGATGTCAAAAAATGCTAAACAGAAGACATCAAATCCACAGTTGCTCTGGTGTTTGCGGCCAGCAGAGCAGAGGAAACACAACGCTGGGGTCAGGAGGTCAACTTTTGTTAGCTTCCTTCCTTACTGGGAACTCTGTATATGGTATGTACAGGGAAAAATACCCATAATCCCCCACTCTCATCTCTCTCCACAGGACTACCCCTCTCTGGCTCTTCTTGGGGAAAAACTAGCAGAAAATAACATCTTTCTCATCTTCGCGGTGACGAAACGGCTGTATGTTATTTATAAGGTACGTTGACTGAACCGTTTTTATCTCAAAATGTCTCACACATATTTTATTTATTTAATCAAATATATTTAGGTAACTAATGCTGTCTTTTATTTTGTCTTTCACAAAGAATTTTACTGCACTGATCCCTGGAACTACGGTTGAAATCCTGGACCAGGACTCTAAGAATGTAATTCAGCTGATCATCACAGCTTACAACGTGAGTAAAGAACATCAGGGCTGGTGTGAGTGTGTGTGTGTGTGTGAGTCCGGTTTCCTGTTTGTGTGTGTGTTTTTTGTGTGGTGGAGAGAAAGTCAGTCAAGTAACGACGCCGAGAGAGCGGAGAGGAAAGATAAGAAGAGGGAGGAAAGTCTCCCCCCCTCTCTGCTGTGACACAGTTAATGAGCCTCCAGCCGACACGGAGCTTCACTCACAAGCTGGATTTCTCATTTTGCTGGAGAAGTTTTGAGCTGCTGGAGTAATTTTAACAGTTTACTTCGTTGGAAATTAGATTCTTTTTATAGAGATACTTCTTAAGGTGCTAAAAATGATGCAGATGTAGGTGTTAAATGATAGAAAACTAATAAATATCTTTGATAATAAAGTAATAGAGGTGTCATTTAACCAAACAAAATAAATGCCACGTGTTTTAGTTTCAGCCTTTCAAAAGCAAAGATCTGTCTGAAGATGAAAATGTTTGGGTTTAAAACTGTTTTTCAGACAATTTGAAGATGTCAGCTTTGCAAAGAGAAACTGTTATTCACATCTTTTCAAGTATATTAACTGAATAAACCAGAGATACCAAACATAAAGTTAGAGGCTCTTTAAGTAGTGGCATATTTGAGATTAAATATTTCTGCTGCACAAAATTATTTACATTTATTTTATAGATTCACTTCTATTTATTTACCAGCAAATGTGTTTAAAATTTAACCCTCTTCTGCCTCTAAAAGTAGAAAAAGAATAGGTTTGTCTCTGGTAAGGAGGAGATGCTAATGTTGAAGTCACTAACTAAAAGGTTGGTGACCACTAATCTAAACCTTTGATTGATTATCCAATAAATTATCTAATAATTATTATATGAAGCCCTGCTTAGGGAGGGTTCTTGTGGAGGCTTCATAATAATTTTTTTCTGTGGTTCTGAAACCACAGAGCTGATCTCCATGTACTCAGCTCTTCCCTTAACGCTTTCCTGCGTGGGCGTGCAGATTTTTTTCTTGATTCTTGTTTTGGCCCGTAGCTATGTTTTCTCTGTGGCAGAGACTCGTGTCAAACACAGACGTGACATGCTCGGTGTGTGTGTGGGAGTGAGCTTGAATGAAGTGCTCTGACTCACGGCCTTGTTAACATTCCAGCTGCCACATTTTATCCTCCGCTCCGAGGCTAGCTGGCTAGATGGGCTCTGCCGAACACTATGAGGTTACGTTGTGTAACCAGCTAATTTTTCCTCAAGTTTGACCGTGGCACAAAGCTGCTGCTCGCTGTGATTGTGTTAAGGGTCAGGAAAATGTAAGTGTGTGTGTGTGTGTGAGAGAGCGAATGAGGGTGTGAAACCTTGATTTATCCCCAGCGCAGTTACGGTGCAGTAAATTCGCATGACGGACTGCAGATTGGGTTTGCACATGTTGCACAGAGCCAGATGCAACTGGCATTGCAAACAGCCACGGTATTTCACATCCACACACACACACACACACAAACTCGAATCCTGGCACAGCGCCTGTGGTTTTGGTGAGATTATAAAAAACGAACGTTCACTCTTTTCCACACTGTTACTCGACCAGAGTTGCAGGCCTTAAAAGGTAGACTGAGACGATCCAAACAGAAATGTTTGAACAGGAAGCTTCGTTTCTGTGGCTCTGGTGTCAGGGAATGGAAAAATGTTTATGTGCACAATAGTAACTGATAGAAATCTGTTTTTTTTAACTGGTGCAAAAAAAAAAAAAAAAGCCTGGAGGGATTTATTTTTCCATGGAACAAAAGTGATTTAGTTTAGAAGTTCAGAGTCAGTAAAAAGGTACCAACCAGCCTCTGTGTCCTCGTGGGTGTGTCCTCCTCAGAACATCCGGTCCAAAGTGGAGCTGTCGGTGTGGGATCACCCAGAGGACATCAGCCTTTCCTTCACCGCCACCTGTCAGGATGGAAAGCCGCTGCCGGGCCTCAGGAAGTGTGCCGACCTGAAGATAGGAGACACGGTGAGTCCCTGTTGATGCTCCGCTCTTCGAGCCACCTCACATTCTGACTGTTTTTCTTCATCCTTGTCAGCCTGAGAAGGTGTTGTGACAGTCTGGCTGTCTTCACCTGAACAAGTGTATCCCTTCAGGCTTTAAGATCTTACAGAGATGATTGATTGTGTTTGTCATCTTCAAGATGGCGGATTTCGAATGGATCACATTTTCCACGGCCACACTTCTCTAAATGACCTTCTTAAAGCTGCAGCCTGTCAGATGTGTTTAGTTTTTGCGATTTTGACCTATGAGCTGTTCAGGTTAAAGCGCTGTTCTGGCCAAACATGCACTTATGTGAGTTTTGATGTGTGTAATGATGGCTGCTGCGCCTGAAGAAAGTTGGCCTCTTTTATTATCAGTACATACAAATACATAGATGCCCTTGTTTAAGTGAAGGTGTTTTTGCAACAAACCTGAGCTTCGGAGTTTGTAATTTGGATTTTAAAACATGATAAGTCCCCGGCTCGTACTGCCAAAGATCATATCACTGCTGAGGCACATTCACAGCATCATGTGTAGTAAAATAAAAGAAGCATGGAGATTTTTGTATGGCAGTGAAAAACAACCATATGAGAAAGAGCAGATTTGGGTAGTTGAAAGTTTTCTCTTATACTAGAATAATATGTACTGATTCATTTTTTTTTTTTATTAGAAATGCTTCTTTAAAGCAGCTCCTCTCACTGTATACAGTTCAAGGCAGACTTACAGTGTCTTTGCCTTGTGTTCACAGCAGCAGATGTAAAACAAACATAAAATATATATTAAGTTCTGTATAACTAAACTCTGAATAGCGACAACAAATAACATTTAATTAGATCCAATACAGAAATCTACAACAAAGGCGATACTGTAACCAGAAGTGATTCACAAGAAAAAAACATTTTTTCTCACCAAAAAATGGTGAAAATGTGATATGAATATCAGATATATGGTCTCGTACATGGTGCAGCTCTGATCCTGCTGCTCTACTTGATATTCAGAGTCGCAGCCAGCGACTAAAGAAAGCAAGTTGTGACTTGGCAGACTCTGGCAAACGCTGCGTGACCTTTTGAATCCTCTTAAATTGACTCCCTGTCTGCTGAAATCAAACTGAGATGGGGGGCGGGGAGGGAAGAGAGGGGACATATTGCTCTCCACTGAAACCAGAGCGACTCTTTTTTGCATGTGTGAATAAAAGGAGTCTGAATGACCGACTTCAGGTTCACTTTAGGACACGTTTTGTAACTCTGTCCTTATCTGAATCGGCGTCCTTGTGGACCTCTGCGTCATAATAATTCATTTAACCGATTTGAAAATTGCATTTTAGCTGCTCGATAAAGCTAATCTACCATCATAGTAGCAAAGACCTAATTATCATCACACAGTCCTCTTGGCAGAGACTGTTCATTCCTCAGGGAATATTTGCTCTCTGGCCTCTCAGCTGGATTCAGTCAGCAGCACGTACAGTTATGGGAAAAGTCTTACCACTGCAAAAAAAAAACACACATAAACTGCCTCAGGAGATTAGAAACTGCTGTGTTGGGTTTTGGTGTCTTATAAGCCTTCAAGTTCATAGATGGAAATGACTCAGACTGGACCTCCTGGATCTTCTCACAGGTACCTGCAGCAGCATGCAACAGTAACACAACCCCGTGCTTTTTATTTTTAGAGCATGTCTGTAGAGGTGTCGCCAGATTTTGTCCTTTGCTCTGCTCTGCTCTGCTCTGTGGGTCTAGTTTCACTCAGGTCACAGTGGTCGTGATTGTGTTGCACTGAATGTAAAATCTTTCCAAAGAGTGACAGAAAAGTCCAGAAGCCTGTTTGATGAGCCGGCTCACTTTTAAACCAGATAGGTTTTGCTTCATTGAAAAAATCCAAACAGCCTCACAACCAACCAATCAATCTTTTACTCCATATTTACCGAGCAACTCTTTTTTTTTTTTTTTTATTTGCAGCCACATTCCCATAGTGGCAACAGTCCGCAGCTCGGTGCTCTGCTGGGTGATGACATGTGTTTGGGAGGAACCTGGAACCAAAACACCAGCCTCTGTGATTAATGGCTGTCCCACTGTGGTTACACCCCCGAACCATTTGACTAGAAAATGCTCTAAATCTCATAATTACAGTATAAATCCTCTTAGTCTTTACTTTTTTATCAACTTTTTTTGGAGATTCTTTGGACTTTGTAACAGCTTTTTTTTTTTCTGTACCAGTTGTGTGGAAAAGTTTTCTTGTGACTGCGCTCGTAGTTGGACTGGAAAATCAGTCAGGCAAGTTGATAACCGGTTTCTTGTCAGCAGCATCATCCATCTTAGAAGTGTTGAGCAGCTCAAGAGAGCCAGACACCTGATTCAGCCTGAATCAAACTCACTTTGTGTCTTTCTGAGCTTTCTGGACCTGGTTGTTGGCTCCTTTCACATCTCGAGGTGGAATTTCTGGACTGTCCACTGATGAATGAGACACACAGGAGCAGTAACAGTGTGTCTTCTACATGAAAATAACATAGTGAGTGTTTGAAAACTTGTGTATTTTTTCCATGGCTGTAAGCTTCAGCTGCCTTCGCTTCAGTTGAAATGCTTTCTCCGTCGCTGTCTGTCTGAATAGAAAAACAGAGGTCAGGTGTCGCAGGATAATGGTACATCTTAATGGCTTTGAATTTTGCACAGATTTCTGTCTGGTGGTCGTTTATATTCTGCACAGGCCTCAGTTAGGATTTGTATTGAGCGCTGGATCCATTGAAAAAGGCTAGCAAGGGGCAGCCTCATACATGCTGTCCCACAGTGGGCTTCAGTGTGGTGAAGTTCTCATCCCAAACCCCCTCCATGCTCTTCAGTCTCTTCTCTGCTTTGTGCTCCTGGATTCGGGATGGGAACGGGCGGCGGAGGAGCCGAGGGTGATTGAGCCAGAATAACACCAGTGAATGGGCCTCGCTCATGTCTTTTATCCTCGGCAGTGAAAGGAGATGGAGATGGAGGTGGTGGGGGGTGTTGCGAGGGTGGCAGCTTAGTGTGCTGCGTGCCAAACTTCCCGGTCTTTGCTGAGGACACGGCCCAGGTGTCAGTCACTGCTCGCCATCGAGCCTGATGCTGCATCTAAATGACCTCAGACAAAAGTGGGCGAGAGGAGGCCTGTGAAACTGCAGGGCATGAAAGGAACGAACTGGCAGCGGAGAAATGCAAGCTGGAGTGTGTTCAGTCGAGCCAGCCAGCATCCTTTTTTCACTGTAACAGGGAAGAAATGTATGATTTCCAGTGTTTCCCACAGAATTAACAGTGTCACTGTAGGGGGGTTGGGGATGCTGTCAAATGAGGCGTTTAGGGGGAAGTCAAGCTTGTGTTTGTCATTTCTGCTCTTTTGTATCATGTTCACATGCAGAGTTTTAATGTGCTCGGGTTTGGAGGCTAATTAAAGTCATAATATCCTTCAGGGTTCTTTGAAACAAAGACACGTCTGTGAAAGAACGAGAGCTTCAAAATGTGCAACTCCAGAAATAGAAAATTACCATTTTGTTGGAAATGTTTACATTATAGCACCCCGCCACACATAAAAGAACATATGGAAAACATGATTACTGAATGGGCTCATGCTGATGAGAGAAGCTAAGTCTGGGCTAGCGGGAGGCAGGCCTTCTCTTCTTTTTTTTAAGTAAGGTTTTCCATCTAAACAAACTGGGAGCATTTGAATTAAGTTGTGTGTTGTTTTGTTTGTCTTCTACTGGGTTTGTCCCAGTTTATTAAATTTCAGCAGTCATAAGAATTCCATCATCCTAAAAGATTTTTCCATGGTCACACTGATCGTCTTCATTAGAGGAAAATCTTTGTTCGAGGTCGTTTCGGTTGTGTCATTTCTTTCTCCCGTAGTTCGTCCTCACACAATGTCGGTCTGTTCTTGAATTACATTACTCAACCAACTGTGTGATCAGGAATTTTCTCAATGAGTTTAGTTTGAATGTATCGTCAACCCCCCTTCCTTCCCCTCCCCAGTCCCACCCCTGTCCTCTTTTTACTACGACTTCCTCCCAAGTTTTTGCCCCCTGTGTTTCTCTCCACAATGAGCCGCCACATGATTGGGTGAGCTGACCTCCTCGCGACTCACATTTACAGTAAATTTAATTGTGTCTCTCATTAACTCGTTAAGCTTCCCGCGCTGCTAACGTGGAGGGAGGGGGGAGTTTGGGCAACATGTGACGTACGCTCTTTGAATCATCAAAAAAATGCTCTACAAGAAGCAAAAGTCTCTCCTATAACCGTCAGTTTCATTCCTTAGTTCTTATTTTTCAACATTGCCGATGGATCTAATGCCAATACTTGGTAAAAAGGCTTTTCCAAATGCTAACTCTTGTGAAAAACACTTAACCCTGTAGATCTGAGAGATGTGTGTGAAGAGTATGGAGGTGAAAGTTTATGAATTATGTATTTAAGGTCATATTGTGCTGAGAAGACTCTTGAACTCCATCCTGTTCTTCACTGGCAGCCAGTGAAGGAAAGTCACTGGGGAAACTGGGGAGATGTAAGTGTTGCTGCATCCTTATGGACCAGCTGCATTTTTCTCACTGATGACTCACTGTAGCAAAGCTAAACAGTGACATACTGTTCCAGATTCAGGATGAGATAAAGAATTCAAGGTCTTGTGTCAGAGTATGATGAACATTTCCGGCCTCTGTCCTCACAGAGAGCACAAATAACTAAAGTGATAGAAACTGGTGGAAAACTCAAGGTTCATGATAGCAGACTCCACATTGTGTGTTGTTGTCCACCTCTGCTGTAATCTGTGTGAACCCATTGTCAATGTCTTCACTGTTTAAACAGCCTGTAAGAGTTGAGATATTGCCTGGCTTTATTTGTTTTTCTTGCACTGGCTTGATCAGCTTTATTTGATTTATTCCCGGCGTCAATTCCCTGAATTGATTGTTGATGAAACACATCCATGAGACACTTTCTGCTGATTTTTTCCAGAGGAAGACTGCGTTCATCCAACACATTTGTGACACATTTGGTCTCAAAATGTAGCAGGCTTGTCCTTTACTTGGGGAAAAACCAGATCTAAATACACATGTTTTTGCCAAGAACAGCAGGGGTGGAATATTTGCTTTGGTGCACGTTTATCTTTTGAGGATCAAGTGCTTCCAGTCAGAGCTTCAAAGCAGAGACTATTGCTTCCCTGCTGTAACAGTTCTGATCTCTGAACCAAAACAAATGAGAATATGCAACCCATCTTACTCTTCCTTGATGCCTTTTTACAGTTCAATAATCCATCCACCTGTCTGTCTGTATTTAGACTAAATCTAAAAAATTGGGAAGTCTTCTGTGCAAAGTTCTGTTAATGCTATCTAAAATGGCTTTAAACACCTTTGAGTTCAAGTTGAATCTGAAACATGAACCCAACTGTCATTTTTTAATTTCAGATCCAATGAGCAATGAGCATTTTGTTGTACTTTTATATCCATTTTTATTATTCTAGCAGTCAGTTATGCAACTGGGTAGCAGCATAATTTTATCTATTAAAGTCAAAGCATCTACACTTCGCTTCATATTGAACAGACGACCTTTAGGACGGTTGCTGTGATTGACTTAATATGAGGAAAATACCAGAAGAGCATGCTCATGCTGGAACAGAAAGAAACAGTCAGGGTTGGGTTTCTCTTCTTGTCCAGACTTCCTTCCTCAGAGCAATCAAATGGGTGTAGGTCCTGTGTCGTGTTCCACTTTCTGCACAGGCAAAGCCACATCAGCTGCACGCTATAAACTCCTCTTTGGGTGAAACAAGTCCACTGGTGTGAACATGACAACATCGGGTCATGTGTCGGTCACGTCTTCGTGCTAACTGGCAGCTGCCAAGTGTTCGTAGGTGGCTGTATTTGATGTTAAGTAGGATCAGGTCTCTAAAACCCTCACTCTGTATCTCTCAGATCATCTGAACTTGATGTGAACCCTTCTCATTCCAACAGGAAATCGCTATCCTTTCTCCAGAAAAGTGCCACCTATTTATACATTTTTGTCT
>JAUZTA010000006.1:432799-446407 GCA_034780835.1 Ctenochaetus striatus | reverse complement strand
CAAATAAAAAATCAAACCAAATTTTGCAATATTGATAAAACTAAGAACGTTAACCTGGCAGCATAACAGTACAGTTTACTTAAAAATACAGAACTAAGTGCAAGGTTGGGACCTCTCTCTATGCTTGTGGATATTGGACAGTTCCCACGATGAATAAAAAAAAAACAAACCCAAGAATGACAGTGAAATTAGCTTTCCTAATACAGTCAATTGTTATAGATAATCATATGGAGAGTTTTTCTGCAGATGTTCAGTGATGGATGGGCCTTGGGTTTGTATGTAACCAGTGGCAGCCTCAGTCTCTCCATTTACATTAGAGGACCACTTGCATGCAGAAAGTTGTGATGTATTCATGGGAAAACAGTTTCAAGTTGTAATGAAATGCAGTACCTAAAGTAAACGCATTTTATTTCCCTGCTGAGCAAAAAAAAGCTTTACTTTTATGCGGCAGACAGGGCAGTATTCAGTGTGTGATGTACACTCCTCATCAGCAGGTGGCGGTAATGTGCCCGAACCAGCCGCCGTCAAAACACAAGAAGAAGAAGAAGCCGAAGCCTGATCATGCGAAATCATTCAGAATGGTAAACAGCGTCATGTTATTGTTGTTTATTAGTTTAGACAGTGCAGTTTAAGATAACATCTGAGCCGAAGTGCGTGAAATGTCCTCGTAACCCCATTCTGTTCAAGTTTAGCCTTATATTGGCCTTATTTTCTGTAAAAGTAACTAGCAAAGTGGCTACACTGTAGCTAGCATTAGCGTTAGCATATGGCTCGATGGTAGCATAACCTGTCAACAACTCATTGTCTATTTTCATATTCGATCAGTTAGCCACTCAGTGAGTTAACTGAGTATTATGATTGTATACGGAAGGGTGAATGTTAAAATTTCATCATATCTAGTAATGTCGTCTGGAATTTTTGTAGTTTTTTAAAAATATTTAAAAATATGTGTTTAATGTCAGGGTACCCAACTGAAAGATGTCATCCTCAAGCCTGACGCCCCTAACTCACTGCTGCTGGACAAACATGCAGATTACATCGCTGCCTACGGCTCCAAAAAGGATGATTATGTAAGTGAGACGAGTTGACGGACATCCCAGATGTGTTTTCCAAGTCTACTTGTGTTTGTAAACTTGTTCTCTTGGGCTCTTTCCGTTGTTTGGGTTGAATTAAGTTCAAAACTAAATGCTTCGACATACGACGATGTTTTGACAAAAGTTTGCTTCTAACTTTGAGGCAGAAGTTTGGGGAATTCTTATTTCTGTGTCATTATTACATTGCTCAAGTGCACAAACCCAAGAAAGAAAAAGTTGTCTATATTCATTGTGGACAAGCTGGTCTGTTCCGTCCAGAGCCCCCACCTCCATCCCATCCATCACCGTTTGTAATGAGCTGGAACACAGTGTGATCCAGGCTTTATTATCCAACATCAATGCTTGACCTCATCAATGCACTGATTTCTGAATCTGAACAAAACCCTGCAGTGTGGAGACAGTTTAAATCTTATTTTCACCCACAGCACACTTTAAGAAAATATAAAAGAACACATTGTTCTCATATGTTGTAGTTTACTGGGACAAATTAGTCTCTTACACATGATTTTTTCCAACAAAGATAACATTTTTTAATCCCAACCAAACAAAACAGGTCCAAGTTAATCCATTTTTTCCCTTTTTTTAAAGACATGCTAATGTTTTGTCCGAGACAGCACCTCTTTTCTAGGCTGGGCTGCACAGTAAACCCATCCTGCTCGATGTTCAGTCGTGTCCTGTTTGTGTTTTTCCAGGAATACACGCTGTCAGAGTATCTCAGGATGAGCGGCATCTACTGGGGGCTGACAGTGATGGACCTTATGGGGCAGCTGCCTCGGATGAACCGGCAGGAGATCATAGACTTCATCAAAGCCTGTCAGCACGAGTGTGGAGGCATCAGCGCCAGCATCGGACACGACCCCCACCTGCTCTACACCCTCAGCGCTGTCCAGGTGACTCCTAAGACAGTCAATATAAAAATGGACCCTTTTGTTCTACCTTTGTTTTATACTTTTTCATTTATTTACTGTATTTTTTAAAAAATCTGTTCCCCAGATACTTTGCTTGTATGACAGTGTGGATGCTCTTGATGTGGACAAAGTGGTGGAATACATCAAAGGTTTGCAGCAGGAAGATGGCTCATTCGCAGGAGACAAATGGGGTGAGCACGATTCTCTTTGATTTTTGTTGTTGTGTTTTCACTTTTGTTGAAATATGCTTATATATAATTCTTCAAAAAATTGTGCATTCTTAAAAAATGTTGTCATATAGGGCTTGTAAGCAGATAACCCTTTAAAAAAGAACCATAGTCCTCATCTATTTATTTGTAGTTTGGTTTAATCATAGTGTTAATATAGTATAATGTGTTACCTTATTATAAATATGATTTGTCTTTTACAGGAGAAATAGACACAAGATTTTCCTTCTGTGCAGTTGCTACACTTGCACTGCTGGTATGTACATCACATACAGTTTTTCCTCAAATATCTGTCTTTACTCAACATTTGTAAGACTTAATATCAATTATATTATTTGAAAATGTCTCATGATCCTCTCCTTCTTCCAAGGGCAAGATGGACACAATAAATGTGGATAAAGCTGTAGAGTTCGTCCTGTCCTGTATGAACTTTGATGGAGGTTTTGGCTGCAGACCTGGTTCAGAGTCTCATGCTGGTCAGGTGAGTTCACTGATGTTCTCACAGAGTTCAAGACAATGACTATGGAAGTTTAAGTTTCATTTAATCCTTTTTTTAACTAAAGCAACAAAAACATTTGGAGTTGAGACTTAAAATAAAAGTGAAGAAATCAGGTGTTGCTTCTCGATTTCACATAAAAGCTGTCAGACAGTTGAACTGTTATTCACACATGACAAAGTCTGACTCAGATCTCAGAGATTGTTAATCCTTGATTCTAACGGGATGAAATGTTCTCACTCTGGAAGGTGACTCGTATCACATTTGCAGCCCTCTTGAGCAGTGATGTGTTCAAATCCTTCACAAATAAAATCTCCTTTTTGCTTCCTGTTTCTCAGATTTACTGCTGCACCGGCTTCATGTCGCTCACCGGTCAGCTGCACCAGGTGAACGCTGACCTGCTGGGCTGGTGGCTCTGCGAGAGGCAGCTGCCGTCCGGTGGCCTCAACGGACGACCAGAGAAGGTTTGTTTTTTACAGGAAACTAAATATCACAATGTCTGACAGAGTGATTCCTGGTTATTAAAGCTTTCACTGTCATATGTAAAATGTAGTTATGTGTATTTAAAATTCAGACCCAGCTCTGGTTTTCTTCTTGTCTCTTTCAGCTTCCAGATGTGTGCTACTCTTGGTGGGTTTTGGCATCGCTGAAAATCATCGGCCGGATCCACTGGATAGACAAGTCTAAGTTGCGGATGTTTATTCTGGCCTGTCAGGATGAGGAGACGGGAGGTTTTGCTGATAGACCAGGAGACATGGTGAGTGGTCAAATACAACAAACTACATTCTGTAATGAAAAGAGGAAGTGAATCAAACAGTGTGAAAACGACGCCTAGAAAACACGATAAGTTGCAGAAGTTATAGAAAATACTGCACATGTGTTCTGTGTGGATCTAACAAGGCTCGTAGTTTCATATCTGGTGATGAAAATGAAACTCAAACTCCACCAGCAGGAAACCAAAATATGTCATATCGCCTTATCGTTTTTCTTCCTAGCTTAAGTCATGTGTTTCATGTTTTTCAAATTAGACATTATAATTTGTGGATTCTTATCTGTGCAAGTTTCTAAGCTTTCAAAGAAGTGACAGAGAACACCTGTTTTTAAAAAGAAGAAAGGCCACTCATCTCTGCTGCTTTCACTCACTGTTGGAGCCCATATGTTATTATTCTGTAACACATGGTTGACCTTAAGAAGAATCACAAAATGTTACTTGGCTTTTGTTTTCTCTTTCATTTTTTGGCTCATCATGAGAAGAAGACCAAGAAAAACTGCAGAAAGACTCAGATTTCTGTTTTTTTCGGGAGCCAACTGCACCTTTAACTTATTTTTTGATTTAGCAGATCTTTATCCACCTCAAACCTTCACAGATAAACAACTTGAAACATGATTATCTAAGCTAGGGATGATTTATGCGCAGTGGTCTTGTTTTCAGAAGACGAGGAGAACTTCCCAGTCATGCTTTCTCACTGAGGGAATATAACAGTCTGCTTCAAGTATGTAATTAAAGTTTAACATGTCACACTGATGTGCAGCACATTAATCAGCATGTAAAAACAGCAGTCAGTGTGTCAAATCATCTTCAGTTCCCGGACTAAAGCCTTCAAGTCAACACAGACACAAAAATGCAGCTTGTCACAGTTTTAAAAGTTGCTGTTGTAATATGTTTTACTGTGTGAATCACACTTACACAATAAAACATCCCCTTGGTTACCACATGTCAGAGGTTTTCCATGATGTAAGTCCAGGAGTTTTTACACTCACGCTGCTTTCTCCTTTAGTGTTCTCACAATCCCAGAACTTCAGAATAACAAACCCTAAAACTTACATATATTATTTATGTCCAGCCAGTTTAAATTTGAATTAAAAGCAATGACAGCGGCAAAATAAGTTTTAAATCTGAGCTTTTTTTTTAATATAATGCTGTTTTTCCTCCAATTTCTGACCACATATAAGATGTTTTTATTATATTTATTGCCCTCATGACAGACATGATGTCAGCAGTGTCAATAAATTATTGCACTTTATTGTTTTTAAAAAAATGACATATATTAATCCCTCCATGCTGTGTAACGAGTTGCCCTCCTGTAGTTGTAGGATGCATGGAAATGATGATGAATCTGCTCAGAAAATGCAGCTTTGTAACGTACAGTTAGTCAAAATGACTGAGAAGGACTTTCCATGTGTGGGTTTGAGAGGGAGAGGCGCTCCGAGAATTAAGAGGGTACAGATCATTTCCTGATTTGGGACCAATTCATGACAATTTCACTTGTCAGCCACTGGTGTGAGTGTGTGTGTGTGTGTGTGTGTGTGTGTGTGTGTGTGTGTGTCCTCTGACAATAACTTAATAACTGCAGTTCTGAGAAATGGACATATTGCGACAACTCCAAATTAAGTGTCTGAGTATTTAAAAAAAAACAGCTAATAAATTTTAATGTTTGACACAAAATTTACACCCTCAGAGTCTTTAACCAAAATTGTGTTAATAACACAGATCGCTGACACCCAGAGTAATCGGACTGCAGCTGCAGAGCTCCTGCTGAGCAGACACAAGACTTGATCTGACAGTAGTTGACAGTAGCTGGTTTCTAGTTTGAGTAACAGGATGTTTCGTTTATTGTGACATAATGAAGTCTAGATGTTTTCTAACTTATTTTTTAAAAAGTAGAAGTCACAAAATCTTTAGCAAATTGAGCTTAAAGGGCTTGTATTTTACTCCCTGGTTCCATTTACTGATGTATTTTAAACCTATATACAGTGATTTTTTGGCCTCTAAAGAACAACACTGACAGGCAATGCACAGGATAAATGACCTAACAAACAGTAGCTCATTCTCAAAGCAGACTTGGAGCAACAATACCACTTATTTAAAGTTGTGTTTAAGGCTTCCTGACATATGTAAGTTATTTTCTCACTTATCAGCCTCGTTTTGATTTCTACCAGCTCCTACAGAAACAGAAACTGGCTGTTCTGCTGCTAAAAGCTCCACTTTTTTTCCCCATCTCGTTTCCAACTATACATACGGTTTACTGATGAGCAGATAATATACAGACTTTAAGTGAGATTTTGAAATGAAAAGAGCTCTTTGGAAATGATGTCGAGGGGAACAGTGAGACTGAAGCAAAGCAGTAAAAACTGTGCGTCACATAAGCAGATTAATGAGGTGGAAGATGCTGAAATGATCTGTAGGGACTGAGTAAGAAGTGGGTAATTCTCTGTGAGTTTGTCTCATCAAAAATGACTCATTTCACATTTCATCCATTATTGATTAAAAATAATAAGAATTATCACAGTGTTTAAGGAGTCTATCTAATTGTAAAAGCCCTTATTTCAACACAGCGTGCGTTCCCGGTCGTGTATCCAAGTACTGAAGCTGTGGGAGACACCTAACATCTGGAAAAACCCCACATATGGTCTTGTGGACTGTTTCTGTTAGTCAGCAAGCTGCCCCCCCTCCACCACCCACACCCACACCTCACCCCCCACCCAGCCTGTTGAGCAAGTGAGCTGATGGGACGCTGCAGGGGGGGGGGCGGGCAGCAGAAATCCAGTCTCTTTAAAACAGAATAAACACTGCAAAAAAAAGAAGAAGCTGTTCTGCATTCAAAACCACGACCTGCATGAAAAGTTCACCCAAAAATTACAAGATGAAACTTCAGAAGTTCCATAAAATTCAGCTGCATTGTCATTTTAAACACAGTAAATTTAAATGATTCCATATTATGTGAAACTCATGTTACGGAGAAACTCTCACAGAAGTAAATCTGCAGCTCCACATGACAGCTTTCTCTCTTTTTTTGCTCATGGTTTTGGGTTTTATGACACATTTACTGATTTGGTTCATTGTTATCGACCCAGTGTTCAGCAACAGTAAGCTGCTAAACAAAAGAACTCAGTGTACTCAAGTCGTGTCAATTTATTTATGAAACCCAGTAACGCGAATCATATGTTTGCCTCAAGAGTTTTTACAATCTTTATGGTGAGTGAGACACTCTGTAAGGATTAGTTTTCTGCTTTCAGGAGACAAACACACAAATGTTCTCATTCTGCGATCCAGGAAGCCGTTTCCACCTCAAACCTTCACTGATAAGAGATTTCAAAGGTAACTATTTCAGTTTGGGGTGATTTATGTGCAATGGTCTTGTTTTCAGCAGACAAGGAGAACCTGCTTTTCATGCAAGTCATCAAGGGAATGTAACAGTCTGCTTCAGGTGTGTAATTAAAGTTTAACATGTCACACTGATGTGCAGCACATCAATCAGCATGTAAAAACGAAATGAACAGTCAGGGTGTCAAATCATCTTCTCACAGTAAATCAGTTTCTCTGCTGAAGCTTCCAAGCCTGCACAGAGAGAAACATCCAGCTTGTCACAGTTTTAAAAGTTGCTGTTATAATTTACTGTGTGAATCACACTTACACAATACAATATCCCCTTTGTTACCTCATGCCAAAGGTTTCCTGTGAGGAACTTTTATTCTCTTAGCGTTGTCTCTTTCAGAATAAAACAACATGACAAATCCACATTACAGCTGAAACACCTCAGAGCTGTTGGTGGAGATCAAACCAGAGCAAAAAGGAGAGTGAACACAAACGAGGGTCAGTCATCAGCGACACGCAGACCCTCAGAGAACTTTAAAAAGACAAATAGTAACTAAACAGTTTAATGTACCTGTAAACTCTGTAAAGAGAAAGAAAGAAAGAACTGTAATGATGTTTTGAACCTTTTAACTGCTTTGTTGTCAAAACTGCTGACTGTGAATTGATTCTCCCAACAATGTAAATATGCTGACCAAGTAGAATTTTTCAATAATTTTCAGGGATTTTCAGATAAAGTGCTTTCTAACTGTGCATTAAACATCTACAACCTCCTTCTCTTTCTAAAAGTAAAAAAATACAATAAAGCTAGAAGCAAAAGCAAGAAAAAGTTGTCAAATAAGTTACAAAACTTTCTTAATAGCATTTTCTTACAGTTCAGACTGGTGAAAGTGAGATTGAATGAACCTCAGATGTAAGAGAAGTTTAACCTATTTTATCCCAGAAACATGTAAGGTAAATAAAAACAGAACTAAATCAAAAGTCTTGTAAATATGACACTAAATGATCAGACAGTTTTTTCAAATGAGCCTGTGGCGTGTCTTTGAGAGGCGCTCAGCAGATCTCCATCCCTGTCGGTTGGCAGGAAGCTGGCAGTCGGTTGCTCGGTATAAAAAGGCGGCGGCGGCGGCGGCAGAGGAGGGAGAGCAGCTGCGCACTGACCGCTGCAGGATGCGCGTCTTTGCTCTGTTTCTGACGCTCGGGTTCCTGCTGAAGGAGGCGCAGACATGGGGCTACAAAAACGGAATATTCCATAACTCCATTTGGCTGGGTAAATATCTTTATGTTTTTCTTTCTTACAGTCGGAGTTTAGTTGTTCGCGTCTACAGAAAAATGTCGGCACCGCTCGGACGTGCAGGACCACTTTGTTATGAAGCTGAACTTCTAGTGATGATGGTGAAACTTCACCGGGATTAAGTTCTATTTAACGAGTTAGACCGATCATATCTACACATTTCATAGCATATTTGTTAACTGAAAACGATGACTTAATGGTTTTATTCAAATCCGTATAATTTGAAGTTTATTCTAACGATCAGACTGCAGTTCTGACAACTTTACTGCAATTTTCTCGAGTGTCATCAGCATCAGTTTTTCCTCCTTCACATATTTACACTGAAGCCACTTTTACCTGAGATTGTTTCGTGTCAGTTTTTGCAAACACAGCAGATGATTTCCCCTCATGCACGCGCATTGAGAGAGGTAATTAACTGGCATCACACGAGCAGCTCTGCCTCGTGCCAAGCTGCATGTTTATGACCGGGCTGCATGAGGCTGGTAAACATGGGGGGAAATGATTTCACCTGAGGTCTTTCCAACAATGCAAACAGAGCAGAGACACGAGAAATGATGTTTGACTACTTTCTCTTTTTTGACTTTCACATTTGATCATCACAAATTATATCAACACCACAGCTGTAATTCCCTCCTGGTGTGTTTTGAGGAGTCACACAAGCTGCTGACATGCCCATACATTCACCTCTGACCTCATTATATCAACCACACTGTATTTTATGAGGTGAGGGAGAAAAGTAACACACACACCAGTGCTCACAGTGTTAATGAGGTTGCCTCGCCTGAATCACATGCACAGCGTTTATTATTTCATGCAACTTCTGTCCCGTCCTCTGCGTTTCTTATAAAACTCTGGCAGCGTCTGGGTTTGGCACATTTAGTTGCACAGACTCTTTTTTTTATTATTATTGCAGAAAGTAACTGGTGTGAACATTCCGCATAGAAAAATGTGTGCCATCCAGAGCTTCCTGCAGCAGCAGCGAGCATCGGAGTTTCATGTTTAATGTGAAAACATTCATCAAACAGGTTAAAAAAGATCAAAATATCAACTTAGGGCTAATTTCTGTGGGCTCTCTGCCTAGTTTTGCAGTCATGCATGCGTAAAGCCAAAAACAGGATCAGAAGAGGGCTCCCCCACTGAGGAGACCAGGGAGAAAATGACCAATTGTTGGTGAACTTCCAAGATTGGGGGGGGGGAAAAAGTCACACAGTTAGCCTTACTCATTCTTTTTTTTTGTTTGAATCAATTTAACCTTCAGTTACTCACTTAAACAGTGTCACCGTTTTGGCAGAGATGCGGTTTTAAATCTTGCAAAAAGAAGGAAAATCCCTTTAAATGTGTAAGAACTACTCGGATACAAATCACTGCTGTTGTTACAGGCAGTGTCACTGTGTAAACACATGTTTCTCTTTGCTTTAAACCGTGCTGGTGGATTTACTGTTGTCTCTTCTCAACAGAACAAGCAGCTGGAGTTTACCACCGGGAATCACGCAAAGGGAGATACCAGCTGACGTATAAAGAGGCCAAGGCTGTCTGCAAATACGAGGGAGGGGCGCTGGCCACTTATGAGCAACTGGAGGCAGCTCGACAAATAGGTCTGCAATGTTTCACACACACACACACACACTCACACATTCACCATTGGTGCACATGCAGAGCGACCGCCAAAGATTTAACTCCATGAAAAGCGTATCGATCTTATAAAAACGCCTCTTTTATCACTGCCAGCACTGCTTCCCATGAGTCACAGACTGCTGTTTGACCCATTAACGTGATGTTGTTTTACGAGCAGTTTGCATAACCGGTCCATTTCACCAGGTGGAGAGAAGGAAGGTCTGTGTTTTCCTTCCTTTTCTCACATGAAACACATTAAACTTCATGTCTGAGCGCAGGTCTTTGATGCTACAGTAGTGATACATGTCTCATCCCGCTGGAATGCTTTTAGCATGTAGGAAAAGAGGTTCATATGTGCAGAGGGCAAAGGCCAGTGGGAACTTTTCTTTCCATCGCTGCTCTGCTGTTACATGACTCCGTGCCAGTTTTTTTAAAACCGGCCCCAGAGTGTTGTTAAGGTCTGTTAGCACCTTCTTGGGTGGGTAATGTCACTGTTGTTGCTTCGGCAAACAGATTGAATCCAGCCACTCGCTGTGACGCTACGAAACCAGCTCCTCCAGCTGTGTTTTCCCTCTGCAAACTGCCCAGGAGGTCCACTCTTTTATCTGAGCTCTTCTGGCCGGAGTCTGATTGTAACTCTAACATAAACTGTAAGCCCCCTTGTCTCCTCGCATGCAAAGATCAACAAAATGAGAAGCCAAAAATCTCACAGGGGTCACCAGAAGACTCTGATCCAGTTGTTTTTGTTTTGTTTTGCTTTGTTGGCATTGAAAGACATGCTGTCTGTTGCTGCAAGAACATGGTTGTTTATTATCACTGGGTAGTTAGATGAAGCCAAATTTTTCCTGCTCCTGTTCAGGTTTCCATGTGTGTTCGGCCGGATGGTTCGACAAGGGACGTGTCGGCTACCCCATCGTCAAAGCCGGAGCCAACTGTGGTTTCGGAAAAGTTGGCATCATCGACTACGGATACAGACTGAACAAGAGCGAGAAGTGGGACGTGTACTGCTACAATCCACACTGTGAGTACATGTTTTATGCATTAAACAGGGGCTCAGGAACAGATGTGAACAGTACATTTGGGTACAGATACAATTTTCAGGATTTGTCTTTGTTTTTTCTTAATGAGCCATTAAAAGTTGGCTCCTCCTGTCCAGTTTAGTTGTCAAAAGCTTACAGAGTGAATGAAGAGAGGTAGCAGGCTTACTGAGAACAAAGCAGTCATTAAGGAGAATAAAACCTGGTTTATTTCTTATTGATTATGTAACGAGGGAGATGTTGCTCTCAGTGACAAACCCACAGAGAATTAATAGTCATTATCTGGCTTGTGAATTTGCTCTTGCTTCACTCTCGGCATCAAACAGCAAACAGTCATGGTAGCTCGTGGAGCATCTTGATATTTCCCTCCCTCCCGTTTGTCAAGTAGCCAGTTAGACGACTTGATGTTAATGTTATATCTAGTGTTTCTCCATGTCTTCTGATTTGACGGCCAAAGTCATGCTGGAATAGTCCCAGTAGCTCAAAATGTAGCTTTGAAGCAAAGGATCATGGGCTATATGGATGTGCTTAATGAGTTCATATAGAACTGCTTGGTGTCTCCCAGTATATAATGATAAACAGCCTATTTTGGTTAAAATATCAGCCTATTAACAATATAGTTTAAAAAAATTGAAAAAAACTGATCATTATGCGTGAATAAATCATCATGGTAAATTAAGTAGAACCATCGACATATGAGTTTATATACTACCTGTAGTAATCCCAATAAATGCTGAAGTCCATTAGAGATGCATAAACATGTAATTCAGAGGCTCAGAGTTGAATTCTGTTTCCTCAGGAGAGTTTTCTCTGTCATGTCCAGTCAAAATCTGTACTAACACTACTATCACTTAACTGTCCCACGATGTTTGCTGCAGTGAATTTGCTGCACACATGGAAATGTTTATGATGATTGAAAGCAGCTTCTCTAATCATTTAAGTGCACACTCATACATGGATGCAAAACACACACACACTCAACCAATTTTACGAGGCAGCAGAGCCAACAGGCATCAGCAGAGGTCAAGTGGAATATTCATAGGGAATGCTGGTCTTTCAAAAAAAGGGAAAAAGTGAAAATGATGAATCTGAGGTATCGAGCATGGATGATCTCTGTGTACATGCAAATTCATATGACATCTGAAATCTGCCACATCACTTCTTTGTGTAAACTGTCAGTAAAACCAAGATTTTGAGCTCAAAGAGGACCAAATATTCTCATTGTGCTCACCAGCAACCACTGTCACATCATACTGAATATTTCTGTTAAAAGTATTGACTTTATAACACTTAAAAATTAAAATGTCTGAATATTCACAAACATGATTAGGAAGGTTTTGAATGCAGGACTTTTACTTGTAGCAGAAACTGTAGGACTGATACGTTTACTAAAGTAAAATATCTGAATGGCTTTAAAATTCTGTGTAGTTCAGAGAGCGAGTGATGACTGTGTTGGTGTGGTTGAGTGTTTGGGTCACAGGTCCCAGCGGGGGAGACCCGAGCCCACAGGTTAAGTGTAGTCATCAAGTCTGAGGCTCCACAGACTCACTCAGGATGTTGTCATCACCGCTGCTTCCAGTCACATGAGACATGGAGAACTGACGCAGTGCAGGACGGGAGGAGCAGACGGTCGGCCTTTTTGTTGCTTTGAGTCAAAACCACAATCTCAGTCCCACCCTGTGAGTTATCACAGCCGGACCAAGAATAAACCAGGATGAAGTGCGAGTGTATCAGTGTGGATAAGATGTTGGTGGAGTGGCTGAGTGAGTGATACCCAACACACAGAGTGGTTTGTGAGTTTGAGGTTTTACCAGCTGCCACTCCTCGATGAGTCACCACAGTCTGAGAGATGGAGTAAAAGATTAATGTCTTAATGCAATAAAATTTCACCATCTAACCTTTATTGGTTATTATAAACCCCAAAAATATTTACGCTAGGCTTCATTGTAGTATGTCTTAAACACATTTAACAGCAATGTTTTGACATTTGCATCGAACCAAACCCCTTTTGGCTGCACTGTTGTTTAATAAACTCTTGAATTTATTTCATTTTCTCAGTGTCTTAAAAAATTCAAGTGCAGAATCAGAAAAAAAAAATTTTTTGCTCTCAAGTAAAAAAAACACAGCAATTCTAAAGTAAAAGCATAATGAATACAAAAGAAAATACTGTAGTTGGTATTAGAATTAGTTGAGTGCAGATAGATGCAGGTTATGTCTTGATTGTTTACACTGATTTAAGCATTTATGATTAATGATACCATGTAAGATTTTCTATCTAGTCTTATAAGTTAATGTTAGTTGGCAAAAACCTGAAAAGACCTGAAGCTGATTTTGAGCTTTTTCTCACCTCTGTGATGTAGATTTCTAGAAACCTGAAACTATTCACCTGTTCTGCCTCGGCTTCATTGATGTGGACAAAGCTGTGCGTCTTTGTCTCCTTTCTTTAAAACGACATTAAGCTCATTGGTTTTGTTGACATTAATCGGTGGGTTGTTCTTTGTGTTAATACTCTATAGGACTGTTGATTCCTTGATATGGGGCCTAATCCCTGTTTGAAGTTTGACAAACCAGCACACCTCACAATGAAGTTCTCTCCTTGTCAGAAGTTGCCGTCGTGAGTGAACAGAGTGAACAGGAGGGGCACTAAAATAGAGGTGTGACCCAGTCCCTCCAGGGTTTCGCGGGTGTTTTTCAAGACTGTTGTGGCCTAAAATGCCTGAATTCGCGGCAGCTTTTCTAAAAAAATTGCGATGTAAGTTGCAATGTTTTAAGCATATTCGTTGCGATGAAATTGCGGGAGACAGTGAAAATTGCTAAAAAGTTGCTTTTTTTTCCTTTGTTTTGT
>JAUZTA010000006.1:405896-416644 GCA_034780835.1 Ctenochaetus striatus | reverse complement strand
AACATTCAGCCTCAATATTTACACAGGATCAGGTCAAAGCATAGTTAAACACATTAGGATTAAATATTTGATTTTCATATTGTTTTCATGCAGAAGGGTGTGTGGATATTCAAAATGTACGATTCACAGTAACACGTAATGCAGGCTTTTGTTGTAACAGGAAAAACCTGCCAAGACATAAAGGAGCAATGTGAATATTGGTTCTGATTTTCCTCCGTTTGTCTCCACAGAAACTGATTCCAGAGCTCCAGAAGCTTTTCATGTCCAAGAATGAAACCAATGTCCTGAAGCTTTGGCCCTTATTTGTAAAACTGCTTGGGAAGGTAAACTTAATGTGCTTAATGTTCCTCCACTGAAATATTAGCGCAAGAATTTTAAACTGGGTGTTTTTTTTAGTAATGCAGAAGAGCAGCAGAAGCATTTTTTGCTTGGATTTAGTGGCTATATTTTTGGATCAAAGACAGAGCTATTCGGGTGTCAGTCATGTAAACTGCAGGTTATATAAATATAGGTCTGCTTAAGACTGAGTGTGCAGCCAAAGATAAACTTCAGTCCTGACTGGGGTGTGCTCTGTTAGGAAGCAATAAACGTTACTCAGTGAAATGGTAACTTATTTTTTGTCAATTCATTAAAAGATAAACTTTTTTTATGCATGCAGATAATTTCAATAAGGAGAATTGAGATCATATAAAACTGCACATACAGACATCTGAGAAATTTTTGAATTGTAGTCAACATGCATCATCTCCAGCTGGTCTCATGAGACGAATGTTCATATATTTGTTGCACAGCTGCTGCACAGAGGAGGTCCCTTCATCAACTCTTTACTGCATTTGGAGGAACTCGGTTTCCGCAGCTCCTCTCCGCCCATCAAGAAGATTGCTTTCATCGCCTGGAAGAGCCTCATAGATAACTTCTCGCTTAATCCAGGTCAGCTGACGACTCTCTGATCCCAGTATTTTATGTTTCCTCGGACCAACTCTATGTTTGAGCTGTTAGATTTAAAAAGGCAAGTGGCCTGGCTTAGTTTTTATCTCTTAAATTTCTCTCCTGAAGACATCCTGTGCAGTAGCAAACGCATGAAGCTCCTGATGCAGCCGCTCACATCTATCCATGTCAGGACGGAGGCCCTGCTGCTCACCAAGGTGGAGGTCTGGTGGTACCTGGTGGTCCAACTTGGGCCCAATCTGTCGTCCCATTTTGATCAGGTTAGGCATGACACCAGCAAAAAATTAAATATATTTTAAGTACTATACACTTAATTCCTCTCTGTAAGATAAATTTGTAATAATTTACTTCAAAAGGTCTCACAGTTGACCTCCATGTTAAATGTTACTTCCTGACAGTTTTTCCTGTGTCGTCTTGCAGCTCGAGTGAACAGTACTTGTCTCTCCTCAGGTCTCTGCTCCTCTGCTCCAGTGCACCATCGGATCAGACTCCTCCTCAGTCTCGGGCACTCCTTCTCGAGCTGTCAGCCAAAACGGTGCTGTTACACCTGGCACACCCAAGACAGGTACATTCATTCACCCACCCGCCTCCACTCAGGCCTATCAGTCTCTCACAGTGTATGATCCAGTGAATAAGGACATTGATAGAGGCTGGTAATTATTATTTTGGGGTTTTTTTTGTTTGTTTGCAGCCAATTCAAGTTTCAACAGCTCAGCCAATACGTCTCGCCTAAGCCTGAACTCCAGCGTCCAGGTCCCCTCCACCTTCCCCTCCATCCAGCTGCTGGGCCTGGAGATGTTGCTTCACTATTTTCTGGGACCAGAGGTCATTGCGACAGCAGCGAAGAACAAACTCGTGCTGAGTCTCGGTGAGAATCAAAGCCAAACTTTACGGGATGGCACAACAGCCATTCATACATTCGCCTTGACCGTCCTCTGCTCAGATCTCTATGAGATGCTGCCCCTGTTTGACTTGTGGCCCTTTTTTTCAATCTTTTCTTTCCTCCTTTTTTGATAAATTACTTCAGTTACTGCCCTTTTATTTCTTACACCAACAGTTAAAGACCACAACTTATTTAGCTAGTAACTGTACACATCCCAAGTTACTGTTCAACCTTTGACCTTTGCATAGTGTCGTATCTCTCTGGTAAATGATTAGAAAAATAGATTTTGTTTTTGTTTGTTTGTTTTTTGCATGTTTCCCATGTTGGCAAAATTATTTTATCTTCCCAGAACCCTTGAAGCATCCTCTCCTCTCTGGTGCTTCCTCTTTCACTAAACATGCTGCTGTGCTCACCTCCAACATCAGAGATGCTTTAACCAGCATTGGCAAAGACGCACCAGGTAAACATCAGATTTTTGTGACTGAGATGATTCAGTTCATCCATCCAGCTCTTCAGTGTGTAAATCTGTTTGAAGCCTAGGTTGTATAGATAGTAAATAGTTAAATGGAAAACCCTCTTCACCTCCTGTCAGAGCTAAATCCTATAAAAGACGACCTCTGTATCTTCACTGACTTTTTGCAGCCTTGGCTCAGAAAAGATTGCAAATAGGTGACCTGCTGTATGAGAAGTGTTTTACAGGAACAAAGTTATTGAAATACTTGTCTTTTTAAACAACTTTAACTCAAAACCGGCTGTCTTTAATGCATGTAAACAGTGATATCTCCATCTCTTTCCCTGCTCTAGATTCTCTTCTTGCCATCATATGGACGAGTCTTGTCCGCTTTGTCAACTTAACTATCGAGTCTGGTAAGTAGTTGGATGTTAAGTTATCTTGATCTGCAGAAAGCCTGAATTGTTCATGTGATATGAAGAGCACTCTTAAACAAATTTTAATTAATATTGCGCTCATTTCCTTCAGTTAATGGTAAATGATCAGTCTAGTTAATGAACAGGCAAAACTATAAAATGAAGTATAAAACAAATGATATTCCCATTGCTTTGTTATTGTCTTAGATAATTGTTATTGTCTGATTATATATTCTTCTCTGCTGTCATTGTGGCTGCTGCTCAGATGGGCGGGCTCTTAAAGTTGCGGGTCCTGCCTCGTAGCTCCACATAGAGCACTCTGATTGGGTTCGGTCTCCGTCATTTTGGGAGGAGAGCCAGTGAGATGCATCCTCTCCTTCTGACCGACTCACTCTCATCATTCATCAGTTTAAGTCTGAATGTTCAGAGCCTCGTGTTCTGGACTGCTGTGAAGAGAGAAAACCACTGAGGGGTCTTGCCCCGATGATGACGCTCTTCTCTTACACACAAAGAAAATTTCTGCATGTGGCATTTTGTTTTTGACTTGAATCTTGTTGCTGACCGTCAACAGGCAGTAAGAAGGATCGTCAAGGCTGTGAGGTTCTGACGTTGATGCTTCAGGCTCTGCAGAGCATCGTCACCTCAGAAGCTGTGCCTGCAGACAAAGTTCTGGTAAGATAGTAAAAAAATCCCCAAGTCTGATGTACTCTGTCACATCTTACTTTAAATACTCACAGAGTAAATATGTTTATTAATTTATATATCAAACAGTATTTAACAGAGATTCTGCAGATCCTTAGAAAGTCTGTCTTGCCTTGTATGACAAAGTACTTAAGTGCCAACAGGAGTGTGTTGGTGCATGTAAATGCAGCTAGTAAACTTGTGTTGAAATACCATAAACATTTTGTAAAAAGATAAAATTTTTACCTTTCCTCTTCCATTTTGTTCAAATTTACTCTGTATTCTTGATTTTCTTCAGCATTTACAGTAATCAGATGCAAAAATGATAGTATCCTATTCATTTCTACAAAACAATGTTTTTTAATTACAAATGTCCAATACATTCAATTCAGTTCTTGATTTCAATCCGAATGTTTGAGTTTGAATTTACAGCCTTAGTTTGTCTGAGTTTCCTTAATATCCAAGCAAATTTGGATTAAAACTGAAATATCTCTTACAAAATTGTTATTTAATCTAATGTATTCAGGAAATCAGTAGCGATAAGTAACTTTATCACCCAGTTCATGTGTCGGAGTGTGATGACTGAACTAACATGGCCTTCTCCTGGAGTTAAGTTAAAATGGTTTCTCAGTTTTGCAGTGAGGGAAGGTTCAAGGTCAGGAAGACCTCGTTCAAGAACAGTGTGTCTAGTTTTGGTTTAAGTGCTTTCACTTTGCAAGTGATTCTGTGACTCTCAGCCCTTTGTACTGGTTTTGACGGTATAGATATGACATTACTCTTGAATTACATTGAATTCAACCGAGCCTCTGTAAAACCTTCCCATGTATTCAAAGAAAAAAAAAATTCTTAAGAAAAACAACTTAAAACATACTTTTATTTTTTGAGTTCGATTCATTTTTGTTCACCTTTTTGGAATTAGTGTATGGGTTTCTTTATAGGCTGGCTGCTGTAAAGTTAATGTGGTTTTAATATCATTGAATTACAGTTTTCTGTGACAGTTTTCAGAAGTTCTTGTGTATAAAAAATCCAAACATTGCTGCTCTGTTTGACTGTTGAATCTTTCTCCTCAGATTCTGTTTGAGGCCACAGTGAAGGGTATTCCTCAGAAAGTCCTTGGCTCTGCCTCTTATCAAGTTGGCAAGATGGATGTGCTCAATGTGAGTGCATTTTTTATCAACTGTTTTGCACGTATTTTGCACATTCAGAGTTCATGAAATAAGGGTCAATGAACTTTTTATTTTATTTTCTCAGGGAACACCAGCTCTGTTCCTCATCCTGCTCCTGTACAACAGCAGCATGCTTGCAGCTTACATAGAAGATGAGAGGTTGGTCCATTGGTTTTTAATTTATTTACACGAAATGTGTGTTTAATTTGTGATCAGTTGGTCTGATCTCAGTCTAGTCCGACATAAAAGAGGCTTTGTGAATTGCTTGCACATTTAATGTTGCGAGGATGCACACAGGTTTGTAATAAATCTTTCATATGTTCAAACACTGAGCGGCCGCACCACCTGAAAACGTTGTGTGAAACATTGGCTGTTATCTGTTACCATGGTTACAAGAGAAATCCCTCTGAATGGCCAGCTGTTATATTTAAATTTCCCAAGGATTTTAGCTTTTCTTCATGACTAAGACTGAAGCCTTCCTTAAGTGGACTTGTCATGATTACCACAGCTTGTTTGTGAGAATAATTGAGTGATGTTTAATATACCAGTCAATGCACAGTACTTATACATTATTCAAACTGAGTGGAGTGTTGGCGAACTGCAGGATGATTCAGAGTTAATCTATTTATATAAGTGCTTTTAAGAAAACAAAAAGATTCATTTAGTGGCCTTGATTTTGAATGATTTAATATTGTCCAAACCTTAAACTTAAAATTATTTGAAATGTGGCTTTATGAATGTAAAACCTACTGCTATAAATTGCTTCAAAACCTGTTTAAGTGCTGCTTTCTGACTCTGTGTCTGCAGGTTTTTTCAGTGCCTTCAGACGCTGGTTGGCTGTGGTTTGTCAGGCCCCACATCTCCTCTGGCGTTCGGGGAGGCGGTGCTGGGGGCCATCGGGCGCAGCGCCGGCTCTCTGCAGAGCAAGGAGCAGCTGTGGAGGATGTGGAGCGCCGTGGTCAGCCCTCTAACTGACACCATCACACAGGTGGGCAGAAAAGCAGCAACATCACTCAAGAGTGAGAATGATGATGAGAGTTACTGTTGCTTAAGATCAATAATAGTAAATGCTAGGGGGATTAACTTGACTGTGGAGGATAAGATGTGATCAAAATGAAGTGGGGGATTGAATATTGAACATCTTAGATATTAGTTTGGATTTTTGTCAAACTGATAATCAAGTCTCTTTATCATGGCCAAAGTTTTCTTTTTTTTAATGGATCTCTTTGGGTGGTTATAAACCAGGACACCTGAGCTCTGATGAGTCTGTAGTGATAACGGCTTCCTTGTGTAAGTTATTTAAAAAAAATTGTGTCTTGAAGAAAAAGTATCTAGTTTAAAACATGAACTCACTTGATGCTGCCTCTAATGTGCAGAGTATTGACGAATACCAGTGGGTTAAGTTTAATAGCGCCCAGTAAAATACAGTAAGTGGAGCTGCAGTGTCTTTTGGCAGCAGCTTTAACATCTTGCAGCTTCAGCTGATTTCTGGTAATTGATGTTTTTGAATGACATTTTTAAATCTTTTATTGTTGGTCTTCTCTTCCATCACAAAATAAAAGGGGTGGGAATCTCAAGGCAACTCAGTTTGGTTGAATTTCCATTCAAAGAGAACTAATTTAATGATTGATTCAATCCATTTGAAAGCATCTTACAGTCTCCTGCCTGCAGGAGGGGAAGAAAGTGACGAGGAGAGTGTTGTTATTAGCCTTATGTGCTTAACCTGCAGCACTGGAAAGCAGCCTCTCTGCTGTACTGTTTGCTCTAGGGAAAGATGTTTTCTTTTTTTTTTAAGGTTTTTTTATCAAAGAGTTGTTGGAGCTGTTTAAAGCTGCAGTGTGTGATGGTCGGCCAGCTCATTTGTTACAGCTCCACTCAGTTGGCACCAGTGTCTGGGTTGTGGTGTGGAAGGAATTCATAATATTCTCCATCTGCTCTGCTCCTCTCAGTTCAGTTCTGCCCTTTGTGTTTAGTCAACTTTACGATATCAACTAACGTCGAGAAAGAAAGATGTGTGTTTTAAGTGAATCAATCCTGAATCTTTCCCCCACTCGGGCAGTTAAATAGGTACGCTATAATCCATTAATGGAAAATATACTGTCCATGTTTGAAAGTGAGAGGTAAAATGAATAAAATTCTAGCTGAATTAAGGCACAGCATTAATTTACACATCAGGTTGTGATAACTGCTGTGATGGCTCCTACTGCAGAGGAACGATGTTCAGTGAGCATGCCAGCAGAGCACTAAAATAAATTAATCTTCTGCAAGTAACATTTGCCTTCACTCCTTTATTTATTTTTTTCTTTACAGTCGAATGAAGTCAACCAAGGTGACGCTCTGGAGCACAACTTTAGTGCGATGCACTCTGCCTTGTTGTTCCCGATTACTCACCTACTGCATGGCACACCACTGCAGCAGGTCTGTTCATCTCAAGATTTTATTTCACCTACGTGAGCTTCATACTTATAAGAGACCAGGAAGCTGTTCCACTGGTCCAGATTCCTGTTTTCACCCTGACTGAAGGGAATGACCTGATATTGATCCATTTTATAGGCGGCTCAGAAGTCGATGCTGTCTACATGGTCCAAGCTGTACAAAGTGTTTGCCCGCTGCTCTGCGCTGGTGGTCACAGCTGAGGAAAATATCTGCTGTGAGGAGCTCTGTGCAAAGATGACAGCTGCAATAGGCAGAGATGCCCTAATGGTGAGTAAAGACAAACTGACTCATGGTGAAGCACTGCTCCCGATGGTATGTCCAAGCCAAGCTCAGGAATTGTTGCAATGACATGGAAAATGCCAGTTTTTACTTGTTTATCTTCACAGACAGTTTAAACAAAAGATAGTCAAGTCTATAAGTATTAAGAAAGTGATGCTTTCTGTGATTTTGCCTCTTTGCATCTTGCCAATTGAAGTAAAATAAAGCTGTTTAAATGTGTTTTATAGTGTGAAATTTTAACATTAATTTAATTGGCTGGCCGTTTAGAAATTACAGCCATTTTTACTCATAATTTTTAATTGCGATTAATCACGTTAGTGTCCTGAGTTAACGCGTTATTACCGCAAATTTTTTACCCTGCCCATTTACATTTACAATAAATACAAATTACTTTTGTTTTGTCCAAAGAACCATCGGGCAAAACTTTAAAGCTAAACTTTCCGTTTAAAAGTCCCTTTTCTTTATCCATTTCTGCTTTGTAACCGTTTGCAATGTTATTTTAACACCACTTTCAGAAACTACAGGAGCTGGCAAGGCACACACCGTGCGTCATGAACGCGTTAACTTCGACAGCCCTATTTTTTATATATAATGTTGAGTTGTGCACCTAACATTATTCTAAATGCATCCACAATGTTTAAACTAGGATAAATACATAAGTTAATCAATGTAATGATGTGTTTCATTTTGTCACCTGTTAACACACTTCCTGGTGCTCAGAACAGTCACTTAGCAGTCAGGGTTAACAAGCTGCCACAGTTAGCAGCAGCTTTTGCAACAAGTCAAGGTGTATGTCCATCAGGAAGCTCAAATCACAGAGAGATGACATAGATCAGAAGACCAGAGGACATCAGAGGCAAAACCAGGAAGCATTTTGTCTTAAAACATGATACAGTTTCACCAAAATCAGTGATGATGAAGCTGCTGCAGTGTTAAGAGTTAGATAATGTTGCATTACAATTGTAATTTGGGACAGTTGAATCAGGCTCCAAATTTTTAGTCTCAGTAACCTTCAGTACAAGTTTGTCTTCCTCAAATATCTCCATTCACTATGTCTGAAGGTTAGGTTACTTCATGACATGCCCAAGAAGCCATTATGCACTTTACTAAACATTTGTTCTGAAAGGAAACAAGTGCATTAAGCAGGAGGCTTTGACATTTAAATCAGAGCGCACAAAGCAGTACAAGGGGTTAGTGGCATCACATTTTGATATGAGCTGATCATTATCATAGCTTGAAGACACTCCGTTAAATGACTTTGCTGAAAGAAAAGCAAATCATGTCAAGCTTCCCGGATGAGTGGCATTTGCGTAATGAGAATTTGTGTTTTCTTTTGTAGAACCTGTGGTTTGCCAACCCCGGGGGCAGTAACAGCATGCCAAGTCAGAGTCGTAGCTCTGTGCAGAGGACCCACTCACTCCCTGTCCACACCTCCCCACAAACCATGCTCATGTTCCAGCAGCAAGGTATCCGATGATGTCAAACCTCTTCTTTGTTAACGTGGCTCTACACAGTCACCCAGCCTTTGCCTGGACTTGTTTAGCTTTTGATTCACTTTATTCTTCGCCAAAATTTAACTTTAACTGTCGGTCATTCCTTACTTAATGTCCTGTTAACTTTTTAGCATACAATTGTAACCTACATGTTGCTCATCTAGAAATTAATTGATTTTTTTTTATATCAAAAGATTTGTTAGATAAACTATGAATGACTGATGAAATACACAGTTTTTGTGAAAAGAAAAAGACTGTTTGATTGTATGCCAAAGCAGAGCTGCTCTCCCTCTGTGCCAAGGGCAAAATGACAAGACAGCTTAGCGACATGTTGCAGTAAACAGTCTGTCACCTCTTACAGTATACATAACCCTTTTGGTTGCTTTGTCGCATTCACCAGATGCCACACAGGAGCGTAGAAAATTCATCCGTAACGGTTCTGTCATTTTTCAACAGAGTCATCAAAGGACTTTTCCAACACAAAGCATTCTGTGTGGCAGCCAAAAGTCCATTACTTAAACAGATGTATGACCCTATGGTAGTTACAGTTTCCATGTGTACAGCTATGGACTCTTGCTGCTTCATACTGTTGTTTTGTTTTAAATTACAGAGAAAACCAGACACGTGAATAACACAGTATTTTTAAAGAGCATCATCCACAACAGTAAAATAGATACACAACATGTACTTTGAAAAAACAAGCCCTGTCTCTGATGGAATTGTTCTTAATAATATAGGTATTAATTAATCTATCATGAAACCTTTTGACAAGTTCTCTTGTAAATGCATTTTTTTGCATTATGACTTGATTTTGACATTTTCTGGCTCATTTATTTTAAGGAAGTTTGTCAGCAGTACAGCAATGTGATAAAAACCTAAGCCAATTTTATGTTGTCTCATGACTCTTTTCACACAGAGCAGGTCGAGACTGTACTATTGAATTTATAGAAACCCGAGAATTCCCTCAAATCTTTTGCATACCACAGCCTTTTTCTCTGTTTTTTATGGTCATGTAGAACCAATTTCACAAATATTTGAGTCTTTCCACTGCACAGACAGCCTAGTTTTATTTAAAGACCATCTTTCCAGTGGTGAAATATTTCTTTAATCTTCTTGTGGACTAAAACTGGATTATTCATTCCCCCAGAATGCCAAGTACCAGGTGCTGACCTGGAGATCAACCCCACGCTGGAGTCACTGTGCCTCAGTATGACAGAGCATGCCTTAGGGGGTAAGTGTCCTCAGCAGCCCCGTGCTAAATAGGCCACCTGCTGACAAACCTCACACAAATACCAACCAGACCGCAGCAGCTCATGATTATGACTACGCACTTAAAGAATTTACTTTTATCCTCCTCAGGAAAATCAGTATGTATTTATTCACACAAGACTTTCCCAGTGAAAACAGAGGTGTTAAAATCTGTTGACTTTTATGGTCTAATTTTCCTTAATTATATTTGTGAATTAGTATTTCTTTTTTTTACACTTTATTTATAAAGATTTTGACTTTTTAAACATACAAAACCACTTGAATATCAAATATACAGTAGAAATAGCAGGAAAGTTTCTAAATACATCAACTAAAAATAAAATACAGAGGACATGTGACAACATAACCAGACTAAAACCTAAACTAAACTAAAACCCATAACCAGACTGATAAAAATAATAAGTATTTGAGTAATAATAAGTATTAGAGTTCATAGTTCCAGGCCAGGTAAACTATTCACATAGTTTATTAATGGGTTCCAGGTTTTGTAAAATTTCTTAGTGGAACCATTAAGGGTGTATCTGGTCTTTTCCAGCTTAATGTTCTGCATCAGATCTTTGATCCATTGGCTGGGGGATGGAGGGGCCTCATCTTTCCATTTGAAAAGAATTGAGCGCCTCGCTAGTAAGGAGGAAAAAGCAATGACCTCCTTTAAGGATGCAGAGGGATTAGAGTCATATGAAACTGAAATTACACCAAAAATTCCAATAGTAGGAGACGGTTCAA
>JAUZTA010000006.1:291267-303397 GCA_034780835.1 Ctenochaetus striatus | reverse complement strand
ACACACACACACACACACACACACACACACACACACACACACACACACACACACACACACACACACACACACATGCTTCTACAGTGGTCACCCCCTACTTAGAGGCAAAGGCAGGGTAATGATTCAGTTCCTCTTTTGCTTCCTGCACATTGTGTATATGTGTGTGCACGTGCATGCATATGTTCATTTCTGTATTTGTGTGTGTGTGCATTTACAACTCAGTGTTGCCACAGTTATTTCACAGTTGTCACTTCATGGATGTATTTTGAGTAAGTATGTCTGTGTGTTTGTGTCTGTGTGTACATGTGTGTCTCTGTGCGTGTAGGTGCCTGTGTGTGCTTGTGTGTGTGTGTGTGTGTGTGTGTGTGTGTGTGTGGTGTGCGTGTGTTTTTGTGTGTGTGTTTGTGTGAATGTGGATGTGGTCAGGCCTAGTCATCTTCAAGGCAGCTAGGAGGAAACCCACATCAACTGCCGTATACCACACTCTAGGAATAGACTTGCCCAGTGCAGGCAGGAATGGAATGGCATGCCTGGCCTCACCCCTCCTCACACCACTTTATCCATCCTCAGGCCTCCAAGATCCATCTTCCTTAGCTTCTACATACTGCACCCCTCACTTAAACTCCTTGGCATAGAAAACAATTCATTATATTTTTGGGTGTTATTTGTCCCTTTTTTTCCCCCAAACTGAAACGTCAAATTCCTTATGCACTACCTCTTGTTACTGCTAACTAGTAGTAGTTGGTCTGTGGAGGGCTACATACCGATGTGCCCTCCATTGATTTTGGTTACAGTACTGTTATCTATAAGTGACTCTCCAGTACTGCTCTAATTTATTTGAGTGTCGTTCCTTAAACACTGCAGCAATCATTCAGCTATAAGAGGTGCATTTTTAAAAAAAAAAAAAAAACAGTGTCACTTCTTTGAAACCCTGGTGACAGAGTTTTGAGAGAGTTTCGGTTCCTCTGTTGCCTGTCTCAGCCTCTGACCTTGTCCTGCTTGCACACCCTCTCTCACAAACCAAATGCTACACTTACAGTGGAAAATTATGATTGCTTTACGTATATTTGGCCTCTCTGCCCTTCGGTGATGGCAGTATCATCAAAGCATGGAAATAACACAGAGATAAGACACAGAGGACCTTATCACCTTATCTGTAGCCCTGTGAGCTTACTCAGGCCCGCCAGTCTGGACTTGTTAAAATCCACTCATACTTATAGTACTGTAGAATACGTATAGTACTGTAGACAGCTTTAGCATACACCCTGGCTTTTCTTATTTTGTTTTGTTTGATTTTTTATGCAACATGACATCCTGAATTATTTATTTAATTTGTCTTACTCTTCCCTATGTAGGCCTAACTACTAACCCAACTTTTTTGACTGGACTCTTTGACTTCAAGTATGTTTTTTGCTATATCTTTCAGGTTGGCCAATTCTGCAGTTTCCTCAAAACACACAGCGGAACAACCATGTATTTCTAAAGTCATTCCAAGGAGAGGTAGGCGTCAATTATGGGCATTTGGAGCTTATCTTTGCCCTTTTTCACCTGTCAGCCAAATCACCAACATCTTTCTACAAACTGTATCCCCTCAAGAAAAGAACAGAGCCTAAGGCCACATCCCTTTCCTCCCTTCTCAAAACCCCCATTATAAAGCTTCAACAGGGAAAGCAAACACAAGAATAAATCTTTTAACCCTAAGTTCGAAGGTACCTTCAGTGATTGAACTGTCATAGAAATTGTGGCTGTATGCTGTAACCTTAGTCATCAATATGGTATAAAACTGAAGAGAAGAAACAAAGGAAAGTGAGACAGAGGAAGAGGCAGACACACAGAAAAATTAGTAATTGAGACAGAGAGCTGGAATGTTAGGAGGGAGGAGGATAAGGGGGAAGAGAGTGTAGCCAGCACATTTCCCCTAATAAAAAGAAATTAGAGTCAAGTGACCATCAGCTGGTCAGAGTATGTTTGATCAATATGGTCATGAAGCCTCAGGTATGCAGAGCTAGACTTACGACCATGGAAAAAAAGGAAAGAGAGAGACTAGCGAAGATATCCTTCTTCTACACACCTTTTCTTACCCCTCGCCTCTATTCATCGGCAGACACCTGTATCTAGGTTGTAATTAATTAATACTGTGTCAGTACCCTTGTTATGTGTCAGACTAAGTGTTGGAGTCCACATGGCTGTCGCTGCCTATTGTGCACGAGGACTAATGGGAAAGAATGACTGGAATCTGTAACTGATAATGCCATGCTTGGAGATGTTCCTCAGCGGATAATCTTGCATATCCTCCCCCTCCCTTAGGCTCTTCTACTTCTTCTCCTGCTTGATCCCCTGCCTTCTGTATACTACCACCATACTCTCAATTCCGCTCTATCATCTCATCTTCACCACTTATATCCTGACACTTTCCTCTGCTTTCATCATTTTCTTTGCCCTCTCTTTATTTTGAAATCTGTAATGGTTTAAAATGTAACAAGGCTATTTGTTCTTGTTCTTTACTTTCTCCTCAGGTAGACTCAGCTTTGTCCACAGAGGTGCCTTCTTTCCACACAGGCAGGACTAAACCAGCTGCCCTCACATGTCTCGGAGTTCTGTGGTTGCTGTCGGTTGCTCAGTAGGCAGTGTAGATCCTGTGTAAATATCAGCAGCTACATCTGGCTACTGGGTCTCTGAAGGCTTGGCCTGCTTCCTGGTAGAGTATACCCATCCTACTTCCATTTGCCCCAGGCAAATTCAGATTTCTGACTGGCTGCAATGTCAGGGGGGCTCCATCTTATGACCCCGCAGACAGGATGTTCTCTGTGTCACAACTTTACAAGGGGCCCTTGTCAGGGCTTTTGTGTGTTTTTTTTCACTTCTTCCTCTTCCACCATTCTTCTTTTAATTCACCCTGTTTCTCTCTAATGTTCTTAGAGGTCCTCTTTGCATTACATGTTCTTGGTCAGAGCTGTTAAAACTAATCTAGAGATGTTTTATTACAAAAAGAAACTTAGGAGTGATTTTGTTTATAAAACCCATACATTCATCCATGTTTAAAAAGGCTTTGAGATGAAGAGACGAACCTTTGCTGTGTCCTGAACCTGGCATACAATGTAGATTTCTGTGTGGTTCAAATCTACAGCTACATTGTCTGCTGGGTTTCTGGCCAGCAATATAAGCAACTGCTATGTAACCCTCTTATTCTCAAAATGGTAAGTACAAATCCTTATTGTCAGTGTGCCTGAGATGCGTGACCCTGATAATTCAATAAAAAGAAAATATTTTACAATAATACCACTAAGTGACTCATGTTGTCGTTTGTTAGGGAAAAAAGGAAAATCTCAGCAGAATATGGAATCTGCGAAACCTAAATCGATTCAGTGTTGCTTCTGTGTCCCAGGGGTTAACGCTGAACAAGAGATGCCAGGAATATTCTAGTAACTCACCATAAAGCTGGGTCGTTGTATGTCAGCAGGTTGTCATACTGTTGTCAAACTGACTCCTTATTAGTGGGACAGTACCGTCCTCCCTGAAACCAATTCATGCACAACCACACACACACATACGTACACACACAGCTGGGAATACACTGAAAATCACAGAAACCAACAATGCTTTTAGAAGACATTTTTACCTTAGTGTAAAACAATATAAAAAACCCATAGACCCTCAAAGTAACTTTCACATCTACAAGTTTGTTTAAATTCACAACGCATTTGAGGAGAAAACCTAATAGGATATTTACTGAGACACCCATAATTAAATTGTTAATTAGTGTCTTTGCCTAATTATTTCTGAAGGTAGCCTTCCTTTACTAGTCATCTTTTCACACAGTGCAGGGACACAAGGCAGATAACTTAATATGGGTCAATAAAGGTGTAGACACCCTTCTGCAACTGAGCTATGCAAGAAACCGTAAAAAGGAGCATAATTCCACCAAAAGATAAAGACAATTACTATTCAAAGACTTTGGCAAACATCCCCACCTGGTTGACACCTGGTTAAACTGTCACAACAACACTAAACCTGGAATAGGTGGGCAATGATCGGGGGTGAAGTCTTTACTTGGACTGCGTTTTTTTCATTTTGGTCAAGATGGTAGGCAATCAGAGATGTTAGGTAGTAACTGAAGAATATGCTTGGAAGACCTTCTGTCACAATTCCACGCCCACCTCATGGACATGTTAATTTGCAAGGATATACTTTGAAATTAGTGCAACGCTTCAATCATTTCCACTCCGATGTTTCAGGCCTGACCGCCAGGCCTTCTACCCCCTGTCATCTCTTTTTGTGTGGCACTTAGTATTTTTGGACCACTTGAGCAATGTCTCTTTATCATCATAAGTAGTGCCATCTCTGTCTCATAGTTCTCAGGGTTTTTTATATTTTGTAAAGAAAAAAAACACAACATAAAGAACATAACAGAACATAAAGCTGATCTGATTAGAGCACAGGAACTTATAATCAGTCATCTAACATGTCTTGTTAATGCAACTGCAGTACCAAAATAGTGTTCACCCAAGCCCAAATTGGTGAATCATAGTGGTCACATATTATTTGCTGTCATTACCCTCCAAGAAAAAAAATAATAAATTTAAAAAAATTTAAATGATGATATCCATGCCATTGTTTAAGGGTTGGTATGGTATGTATAACCAATATGCCAAAAATAATAATTTACAACATGGGTCAAATACAAAAAAAGATTATTTTACCAGTAGACAGTGGTCTAAAATGCAATATAGGTGACTCGGTTTAATGGAAAGAAATGTACCCTAACCCTAGGTCAGACAGGATTTTTCGGTGCTTCAAATGTCTGCCAGTATTGTTACAGCACATATGAAACACTACTATACCACAAATTTAAGCTTTGTTGCAGTGTTTGCCCTACAGTGTGTCATAGTCACTTTGGCAAAAGTATAGAATGCACTGACTGCAAACAAATTGCAGATCTGCAAATCTAGATATTGTTTTGTCCAACATAAGCTAAAAGAGGTAAAACATAATATATAATTTTGTAACAAAGTAAAGTACTGTGAAGCATTTGGTAAAACCTAATCAAATCAAAAAAGGTGATTAACAAATCTTAAGAAGTGATGGGCCCAATGAGTGTTCAAATCAACTGATTACAAAGAAAATCCTCAAAGAAATATATGTCATTCGATTCAAGGAAACAGTAATATGATGGCAAGCATGAGGCAAATTTTGTAAATGCTATGGACTAATATGGAAACAAGTTGTGCTTGATACGTTTATGCTTTTGCTAAATACTACAGCTGTACAAAATACCATGGATACACGTTCATGGCAAATAACGCATACAGCTGTGCCAACTACATACTGTTGGAATACTTTGAGAAATATCGAATCACTCTGATGTCGACAATGAGAGGTAGCAGGGTCATGCTGATGTATGAGAGACAGTTCAGACAGTGCTGGATAGACTCGTTCAGCTTTCGCCCATGCACCAGCCAAAAACACCAGCAGTCTCAGGGTTTAAAGATATGGAGAACTATTTTCCCCACAAGTTTAACATCAGGGAAAATGAGTATTTCATAAGTGTCTTCCCTGATCCATCCAACTCTTGGTTTGACAGCATGAGTGACAGTGAGAAAAAGGTGTGTATACAGTGGCATTACCCATTAAAAAAAAATCTTGGATTTTCAAGCAGAGATTTGTCACCACTGCACTAATGATGTTAAGGTGTTGCACAGCACATGTGTGATTTATCGAGAAACATTTCTCTCGTACACACAGCTTGATCACACTTGCATTCACCACCGTGGCATCCAGCTCTATGGCTGTATTCAAAACATTGTTTCTACCCAAAGACACACTCACATTTGAGGATACATTCAAAGAGCAGAATTAGACATATTCAAATGTGTCTATTCAGTGACTTGAATATGTGGCTCATACAAAAAACATTGAAATAAAACACGCTCTCAGTCTTGAAGAGCAGTACTTTGGAGTGTACTTTGTGGACAGAGACACATGCAGCTACTAATGAATTTGGGGAATGTGTCAAACACCATGTTCAGTTAGATTTAAATTCTGTCACCAAAGTCCACTATGGGTGCTGTACCACATTTTTATGAAAAATGGCTGTCTTGAAATCTTTATACAATCTTTAGGTTGTATTGATTTGAAAGTGTGGATGGTTGTCATTAACCAAATAAAAACCCACACTTAAGACTTTTCTGGCCAGCTACAGAAGAAGCCTGAACGACTCAACCTCACAAAGGCTCTCTCTGGCATGTAAATGCCATTAAATTATACAAGATCAAAAGTGATAATAAAAAAAACAGTTAAAATTGACTTCATTAGCTTGCACCTGAATCTTTATCCCAAAAAACAGCACCCAAACAAACCCAGTTGGTCACCCACAGATTATCTTTAGGGATATCAATTACATTGAAAATTCTTTTGGTATTTTAAGGTGCACTGTACTCCTACTGAAAGGTTTCCACCATTCTTTTTTGCCCTACAGGTGTCACAACAAACTCATGTTCCCGTTGAGTTGCAGGTGCACCCAAGAGTTGAACCAGACAAGTAAATGCACATACTGTAGCTAGGTTTACATGGACACAAGTAACTGCATATAAAGCCTGATCAGAATAAAAATACTTCATGTAAACACGTCAAGATTCTGATTTAGTATGGTTCATTTCAGAATGAAATTTCATTTTGAATGAGAACGGTGCTTTATGCCGATCCTTATTCCTAACAGTGTCCATGTCCACACAAGTTCTGAATATGTCTTCCTAGTTTGTATAAAATTATTCTTACCGCATGTCAGCTCTACATCAATGCGATGCATTTTCACTTTTGTGGCAGGCAGCCATAGCAGAAAGAAAACTATTGACAAAAGAGACAAAAGAGTACATTAACATACACTGAACTCTTTGTGGGATAAATATTAGTATGAGAATCAACATGTCGTCATGTGAGTTACTTATCAAATCGGCTAAATTTACACAGCAGTTCCGTTTCATGTGGGATAATGTGGTACGGTGCAGTGGCATGACAGCAGAGGCTCCAGAATAAAATATGTGAATCTCTCCCAGCATTCATGATAACGACCTACACCAGACTTATGCCATATGACTTGCTGAATAAATTGCAGGAAAAACTAATGCACATGCGGTGACTGTATCTGAAATTGTTATTTGCAATTAAAAGAAGTTTCATCTAAAAAATGAGACAACTTGTAAGAAAATCCAGGTCGTGTACAATAAGCACCATTGCCTGATTATTCTACACTTCCTTGTAGCTGTTAGATCAGAGCAAAAGGGTTTGGTAGACTACGGCATTCATTTGATATATATTTTGATATATATTTTATATATATCTCATATATATTTTATATATATATTTAAACTTACTGATGAAATCATGTTCTCCATTAATTTTATTTGAAAATATCAACCTCAAACAGATTTCAAAAATAGATTATACATCATTTTAGATATTGTACACACGCAAAGTAATGATCTCAGGATACAATGGCTTTCTAAAATGTGCTGTTGACAGAATGAATGTTTTTGTTGTTGTTTTATCTTTTGCTCAGTGCTATTTATCATATTTATTATTTCTTTCTGTTTTCAATCATTGTATTTTAAAATATCATTGTTACACAGCTTTTATCACAAGATTATATATCATTACCTATATTGTTCAAAATCCAGAGATAGAATGGGATACATTGACAAACCATAGCATAATTACAAACAAGGTTAGCACTATACTTATTCATCAAGTGGGTATAGTGTGTGTAAGCCCTCTTTTTTTTTTTGTATATGTATCAGAAAAACATGCTGACCACAGGTTGTAGCAAAAATTTGTACCATTAATGATTCTTCTTATAACAGTGCTTGTCAGTTCTGTAGTGTTCATTGTGTTTTAGTTGTTTAGTCGTGTGATATCTCTGAATCACTAAATCAAAAACAGAATAACATATCAGATTACTGGGCAGGACAGAAGTGCTCTGAAACGGACTTCCAACCTCATGTTTACTGTTTGAATTAGTGACACATTTCCTGAATGTCCTTGACAGGCTCCCAGTTGAAACAGAATAAGATGTTGCCACCACAAAATTCTTCACGTGTTATGGCCGTTGAACTGTCTTTTTGATGTTGTCTGCTTATTTGTATCAACTGGTTAGGCTCTCTTTTATACTGTTCTCTTTGAAAATGTGGTTGAAACAGCTTTGCTAGGTAAGAATGTCCATTCGTGTATAGACATATGACCTCTATATCATAATGTTTAAAACTGAAGTGGTTACGTGCCCCTCCCTGAGCTACCACTTTATCATGATGGAAGGGTTTGCATGTCCCAATGATTCTAGGAGCTTAATTGTAGGGGGCTTTATGCCCCTGGTGACGTAACCCATGGCAAACAGCTCCTAGGGGAGGGACCAGACAAAGTACAGCTCATAAAACCCCTGATGATGAGTAAAACAAATGGTTCAAATTTTCCCTCGCCTGGACACGAGTCACCGGGAGGGGCGTGATTGGGAGGAACGTCTCTCCCGATCTGAACCCGAGTGGTGTTTTGTTATTGGACTTCTGTGCTTGTCACAGATTGTCCATAATGAACACCATGTTCAAACATAAGGTTGTCCATGCGTGCACTTGGCACCAGGATACCCTAGGCCACGGTTCGATGATCGACTTCGTAGTCGTATTGTCGGACTTGCGGCCGCATGTCTTTGATACTCGGGTGAAGAGAGGAGTGGAATTGTCAACTGATCACCACCTGGTGGTGAGTTGGCTCCGATGATGGGGGAAGATGCCAGTCAGACCTGGCAGACCCAAACATATTGTGAGGGTCTGCTGGGAACATCTGGCAGAGTCTCCCGTCGGAAAGCGCTTCAACTCCCACCTCCAGGAGAGCTTCCACCATTTTCCACGGGAGGCGGGGGAAACTGAGTCCGAGTGGGCCATGTTCCGTGCCTCCGTTGTTGAGGCACCGATCGGTGCTGTGGACATAAGGTGGTTGTTGCCTGTGAAGAAGGAGACCTATTGGGCCTTTTTGGCCTGTGGGACACCTGAGGCAGCCGATGGGTACCGACAGGCCAAGCGGAGTGCAGCTGCAGCGGTCGCCGAGGCAAAAACCCGGGCATGGGAGAAGTTTGGTGAGGCCATGGAGAAAGACTTCCGGACAGCATTGAAGAGATTCTGGACCACCATCCAGTGTCTTAGGAGGGGGACATTGTGGATTGCTGGAAGGAATACTTCGAAGACCTCCTCAATCCCATTGACATGCCTTCCACTGAGGAAGCAGGACCTTGAGACACAGGAGTGGCCTCTCCCATCTCTGGGGCTGAGGTTGCCGAGGTGGTCAAAAAGCTCCTCAGTGGCAGGGCCCTGGGGTTGGATGAGATCCGCCCGGACTTCCTCAAGGCCCTGAATGTTGTGGGGCTGTCTTGGTTTTGTAGACTTGGAGAAGGCATTCGACCGTGGCCCTCGGGGAGTATGGGGTGTCGGATCCCCTGATATGGGCCGTCTGTTCCCTGTACGACCGCTGCCAGAGCTTGGTCCGCATTGCCGGCAATAAGTCTGACTCGTTTCCAGTGAGGGTTGGACTCCGCCAGGGCTGCCCTTTGTCGCCGATTCTGTTCATAATTTTTATGGACAGAATTTCTAGGCACAGCCAGGGCATTGAGGGGGTCCGGTTTGGTGACCTCAGGATTGGGTCACGGCTTTTTGCAGATGATGTGGTCCTGTTGGCGTCATCAGGCCGTGACCTTCAACTCTCGCTGGATCGGTTCGCAGCCAGGTGTGAAGCGGCCAGGATGAGAATCAGCACCTCCAAATCTGAGTCTATGGTTCTCAGCCGGAAAAGGGTGGAGTGCCCTTCTTCGTTCCTACTCTCAACTATGGTCATTAGCTTTGGGTAGTGACTGAAAGAACAAGATCGTAGGTAGAAGCGGCCAAAATGAGTTTCCTCTGTAGGGTGGCTGGGCTCTCCCTTAGAGATAGGGTGAGAAGCTTGGTCATCCGGGAGGAGCTCGGAGTAGAACCACTGCTCCTCCACGTTGAGAGGAGCCAGATGAGGTGGCTCGGGCATCTAATTAGGATGCCTCCTGGACGTCTCCCTGGTGAGGTGTTCAGGGTGTTCCCAATGGTAGGAGACCCCATGGCAGACCCAGGACACGCTGGAGAGACTATGTCTCTCGACTGGCCTGGGAACGTCTCGAGATCCCCTGGGAAGAGCTAGACAAAGTAGCTGGGGTGAGGGAAGTCTGGCCTTCCTTGCTTGGGCTGCTGCCCCCGCAACCCGACCCCGGATAAGCGGAAGAAAATGGATGGATAGATGGATGGATGGATGAAAAAGTGTATTTTGTGTAATATGTGACCATTAAGTGTCTAGTAGAAATTACATTTTGATTTGGCACTATATAAATACAACTGAATTGATTCCATTTGTAATGTAATACAGAACGGAAACTAGCACTGCAACTTTAAAAACAGAAAATACTAAAGAAAAGGTTTTTTTTGTCGGCTGATAAATATATTATTAGAAATCACGCTTTCTTCCAGGTCAGTGTAAAAAAAATCCAGCAAAATAAAAGCATTTTAGTGTCTTTAGCACTGGATTGACCTTTCCCTTTTCTTGTTTACAGTGGTTTTTTTCTACTTTGTATTATGGTACTGATGCTGCTGCTAGAGTACCTGGCTGATGGAAGGCTGGGGAGAGCTCTCTGGCCACAGCTCTGGCAATATCTGAATCCTGACTGGCTGACTGTGCAGACTGGTCCGCCGCCTCTGCTTTGGCTCGGGCATGAGACGTCCTGTAAGTATGCACAAATGTAGTACATAGATTTAGTTAAGTTTTGCATTCAGCAAGCATATATATAATAAATGCCCCTATTTAGTTGTCTTCATATGTTGAGTTAAAAGTTAGTGACTTGTACAAGGGTTTAGACACAACTGTACAGAGATTTACAAAAAATATTTATATAATTAATCTTACCATTGTGCTGTTTCATGCATTAGTTAAGAGTCATGGTAAAGCTGATTGTCTATCAGCTGAGTAGTAACATCCAATCATAACATGAGGATTGTCCCTTCACTGATAATGTCCCCACCTGTTACCACTGACCAGTCACCTCCTAAGATGTAAAAGTCTTTTGGTAAATTCTGTTGTCATACTTTACAGTATGTTTCAAAGGGTGCTGGCACTGTTGAGTTTTTTTTTTAAATTTAGAACAGGCTAAGAATTTGATAAAGAGAAAGGGAAAAAAATGAATCAGACAAATTCAGTTACAAAGGTACTAAAAGAAATGCCTTATTGTTTTATTAGTGTGAATGCTGGGTCGACATTAACACTGTTGTTCTTTTGTTCTTAATTTTTATTCTTCAACTTCTTCCCATTCTTCCTCCATATTTTTTTTGCTTTGCTACTACTTCTGTATACTTTGAGATACAAAAATCATTAAACTATCAAAATGTTCAGCTCATTGAGGAAATTTATGCATGTATTTTTCTTTTCTCTGCTTTTTATCTTATTAATATTATCATATTACATATCATTTTATATAATATTCATACATTTTTATACTTTTGTACCAATGTTGTGTATTGTAAATCCTCAATTCTCTTTAAAACCTTTTGCTCTTTAAAACCTTTCCACTTCCATTTACTTTAAGCAGTAGACACCATTCAAACTTTAAACAGGTCACAAGAAGTTCAATTTCTTATGTTGTATTCAACTTCTTAAGATATTCTATGCTTTTTGTAATACGCAAGTTGAAGTTTTATGCTTTTTTTTACTTCTTTTCTGAGTTTACAATAGGTGATTATTGAACAAAATGCCCCGTAGCTACAGTGGGTGACATGATCACTGGAGTGAAGAGCCGTTTTTGAAAATCTTGAGAAAGAAAAGAAAAAAATAAACAAAGTGTGTTTTCTCCCACACATTTTGCTTCATATGATTTGTTTGTATATCAAAATATAGAGAAATTTGTGCTCATTCACATAATATACTTTTATTGCTGTAGAACTTGTACTTTCTGAACTATGAGTCTCAGAGCACCAAGAGTACCTATAGCTCTCCTGTAATGTAATAACAGAAACATGGATTAAAGAAGAGAAAGGCATGGACTTTGAACTAGAAGGATATAACCTTGTCTGCATGAACA
>JAUZTA010000006.1:199467-209748 GCA_034780835.1 Ctenochaetus striatus | reverse complement strand
GGTAATATATTATTTTGTAATTAAGTAAAAAGAAAAGCTTGGCTTGAGTGGTTTTGGGTCTGCTGTTCATTATACAATTATAATAGGTTACAATCCAGCCCTTACCTTGCCACAATCCTTGTTACCTTCTTTATTTCTACTTCAACCAACAGTACTGCCAGGCAGGGAGACAGCCAGGCACAACACAGAGGGTTAAAGGAATAATTTAAATATTTTGGTGTTGTATGAGACGCTTATGCCCAGTCAGTGTCTTACCTGCCGTAGATAATAGCCGATTCGCCCTCTGCCTGGAGAAGCAGCATAGTAAAAACAGAGCATCATATTATTGTAAACAGTTCCTACAGCAACATGTCTTTGAGCCACCTACAATACCACCCAGATAAAGTATATATGTCCTTTTACCTGCCCGCTACACTTTAAAAATAAAAAATTGACTTATAAGCTTTTAAATGCTTCATTATCTTTACCAGGTACGTGCCAACTCTGTCTGCTGTTAAGTGCTAAGCGTGTATTGGTCAATGGGTTTGGGCTCTTTTTGAAAACAGCTTCTTGAAAAATTGACGTGAGAGAGCTGAAAGTGAGTTAAAACTGTAAAGTAGTTGGGTATAAAAAACAACAATAAACTAATAGAAAACTAAAAGATGCTGAAACTCTAGAGCTGAGGGGAGTCCAGCAATGATCTGAATTCATCACAATGAGCAAACCTTTTTAACCTTTTCACATAATGCATGGCCAATTGATCAATTGCTTTATAAAAAAAACATTGATCATAGCAACTTTAAGGCAGTTCTTTCAATAATGGCTAATAGTGTAGCCCTGCTTTGCTGAGTGTCAGTGCACAAAATTTCTGCTTTTATTGCGTTGGTTCATAGTGTGCTCCTATGTTTTATATGACTATCACCTGAAATACTGGTTCCTCTATGGGATTCAGGGCATATAATGATGCTGCTATGTCTGATGCAACTATACTTAATAAGAAATAAGAATACAGAGGCAGGTGGGGGTTCTTGGTGGTTGTTATACAAGCACCAGGACTTATGTGTACACGTATGTGCAGTGTGTGTTTGAACAGAGCAACCATGAAATAAAAGAATCGTTGTAGGCAGCCAGGTTTTGAAAACCCACACACACTCATCCAACATTGCTCACCCAAAAAAACAAATAATATCCATGAGAAGTTGGAGGTAGCTCCTTCCACTGGAGAACTCAGTGGTCCTCTTAGATTAATAGTAGACAGAGCATAATACCTATACATGATATTCTTTATTTTCTTGCCCTCATTAGTTCATGTTTCCAGTAATGACTATTGTTTTTGTTTTTCAGATTGTGGTGGATTCAGATAGCAGGGGATGGAGCAGACTGATGAAGTAGCCCTCCTATTTCCTCTCTCCCTACAACTTGCAGACCTTGAACCTCCACTGTACTAGCAGGAACAAAGAGACAAAGACATCTCTCTTTTTTGTGAGACCTTGAAATACAAATTGAGTGAGAGACAGAAAGAAATGTGGTAAAGACAGTGTGAGAGAGAAGAAAAGGAAACGCAAAGAAAAATAGATACTAAGTGACAGTGTGGACATCCAGTGACTATTAAGGACTTTTGGGTGTTCTTATCATGAAACCAATCTCTGGCCCCACCTCTGGCCTGCTGCTGGTCCTGATATGCTGCCCACTGCTGGGCTTGGTCCAGTCTACCAGCAGCAACAAGGCTAGTGAGAAGGGACGCACACACCTGGGAGACACTGACCCACAGCGATGCATGAGGCATCACTTTGTTGAGACCATCACACACCCAATTTATAAGTGCAACTCCAAGGTAAGGCTTTTGAACTCTGTCCTTATGTTTTGCATAAATGTGGTTGTTCAGCTAGTGGTAGTGATCAGTTCTTAGGTCTATTTTAATTGTCTGATTCCGAGTACATAGAACAGGTGGCCAAACAGCAGCTCAGTTTAGGGAAGGAATGGCTGAACACACTCTCAGCAGGATTTGGGCTCTCTGTCACAAAACCACAAAGAACTGACAGGCTGTCTGGCTAAGTGACTGTTATTTACCTCAGTATGTATAATCCACATGGAATCCACAGATACTTTGACTTATTCCTTGTTTGCTTATGTTTGTGTGTGTGTGTGTGTGTACGTGCGTGTGCATGCATGTGTGTGTGTATGTGTGCCTCTGTGTGCTTTCATCTGCTACCCAGATATAGAGTTTTTTAGAGGTTTTTGAGGCATTCTCACCATTTAAAGTAAATTGCCATCAAAGGTTTTCTATAGTTTTAACAATTCAATATATTTACAGTTATAATGATCTTAACTTCTTATATAAGAGAAGTGATTATTGCATATCTGTTTACTGATAGGTGTGTAAGAACAGGACATGAGTCAATGTAACAAAATAATCTCCCTCATGCTGTCAACTAATTTAATTGATAACTACGTTTCAGTACAGTAACACTGTGTAGCATTTCAGATAACAGGTGAGAGTTAGTGCATATATGAGCTGTACTTATTGAAAAGGATGAGAACCTGTCCTGGGGTCCAAACACAACAGTTATCCAAAGGAATGAATCTTACATTGTTGTTTAATTTTTCTCTCAGTCTCCTGATGAATCTGCCTCTAAAGTTTGCATAGGGAGCTGAGAGTACCCATAGGCATTAGTAGCTGTTGCTATGGCATAAACACTGACCAGAGGGATGTCTAATAAACTAACTAAGGTAAACTAAGGTAAACTTACTTCTTTATTTGCAGGCAAAGGTTGCTTAATTTGTCATAGAAATGACATCTAAGTTTTTTGTTTGTTTGTTTTTTATCAAAGTATTAATTTAAATGTCAAGAGTGAACTTGCCATAAATTTAGGATCAGGAATGAATCTAACAGTAATAAACACCATTGATGAATCATTTTTATGCCAATATAATGTAGAAAAGGTTAAAAAAAAGAAGATCTGAAAGATGAAAGATCTGAAAAAAATACATTTAAAACAACATCAGACAGAGAAACAAATGGCAAATTCTCACATCTCAGATGCCACTCCATGTTAAACCAGATCATCTTTGGCATTTGAGCTTGGTAATTGACTGAAACAACCAATTAATTCATTAGATACTTCCAGTAATATTTAATAAATTGATTAATTTTTTCAGTTCTTGTCAGAATGTTTCATTGCTGCAGTTCTAAAAAAAACCTGTTACCACTGGTGATGAAATTATTTAAAAACAAAATCTTTTACCTCAACCTGCCATAACAGCAGAGTTTTAAACAAGCTGATTGAGTGTTGCTTACCTCAGTAGTCTTTAATAGTCACAAGTATTTCCTATTTGTGGATTTTTTTTATGTTATCATTTGTGCTTATATGAACAAGGACAGGCCTTGGAACTGCTTCTTGAGTCACTTACCTGATGTTACCTGTGCAGAAAACAGACATATTTCCTGGATACCATCACATCGCTTGGATTCAAATCTAATATGTTCCCCTTTATTTTTAATATTATCGGCCCCATCCTGCTTTGGATGACACCACTGTTCAGTTCTTCTTTATCACCAGGTCAGTACCATTTATTGGATGGGCTTTTTTATCTAGCTTGTTTTAAGTAAAAGGAGGAGCAGGAAAAGTGTCAACAGAAAGGAGGTGGGTAGAGGAGCAGAGAGGCCTCCAGCTAGGACAAAGACAAATGATCTTAAAGTGGTAACAGCACTTTAATGTGTAAGTGTGTTTGGGGTTGGGTCACCCTGCCATGGCCCCAGACAGGCCTTTTTCGAAGTGGGTGCATGGGTGGCGACAAATAGCAGTGACAGAAGGACATGACAGGGAGGCAACAGGAATGTAGTAACCCACATAGGAATGCCAGTCAGATGGTCACACCACCACTCAGGCCTGTACTTTAGTAAGCTCACTGGTGAGACTTGGGGGAAGCTCAGCGCAGTGGTTTGTCCCCTCAACAAATCTCAGCACAGGATAGTTTGCCACATAGATCACTCTAGATGAGAAAAGCGGACTTTAAATGTAAACCTTGTTCAAATGACTGTGTGACTGAGCTCTAAGCAGCGGCAGGTGTTGGCATGAGTGATGGGTTTTGTTGCTTTCTCTCAGTTTGGCTGAGCCTGAAAGATTTAGAGGACATTACCCCTGTTTTACCCCACTCAGTCTGGTTCAGTTTAGTGGGACAGGAGTGTACACCAAATGTGTATGGTTGAGGGAAAACAGAGAATGTGAGAGAAAGTGAGCAGCAGCAAAGTTAAGGTGAATGCATGCAGAGAAAAGGAAAACAGTTGGCAGTAAATACAAATAACCACGGAAGCTTATTAAGATTAAAAAAAAAAGTCTAATCTGTTGTTTCCTACCTGCTGGAAAAATAAACAGGTTCAGGTCAGAGGACCCAGAAACAAACAGATCTACAATTAAATATACTGTCTAGAAATGCAAAAGAGGTCTCTGTCCTGGTTAAGTTCCATTTTTGTATGGGTTACATATGGGTACATTACTGAAAGTGTTGGACACAGTGAAAATGCATCTCTTCAAAGCCAAAGAGACAGTTTTGTTGAGAATGAAATCTAGGCTCATTGTATCAAGAGACCACTTCTTCATCACTGGAAATATCAGGAGAAGCCTATGTTTATGACAAATCTGCACTTTCTGTACTTTGTGTTGTCTCCATACTGTGTTCCAGATGGTGTTGCTGGCACGATGCGAGGGCTTCTGCAGCCACACAACCCGCTCAGACCCTCTCATCTCCTTCAGCTCTGTGCTAAAGCAGCCCTTCAAGAGCACCTGCTCCTGCTGCAGGCCCCACACCTCCAAGCTGAAGGCAGTAAGGCTGCGTTGCACCGGCGGGACACGCATTACAGCCACTTACAGATACATCCTTGCCTGCAACTGTGAGGAGTGCAGCTGAGCAGGGAGCAGCTGCCTCCCAAACTCTGAACCTCTTTACCTACAGCTTTCCAGAGGATTTTGGTTGATCATTATATTGGATTGTAAGGCAGCATTTTAGAATGTGATTTGACCTGCAGCAGTTGGAACTATACCCTATGATTATGTGCATTCAATCAGTACAAACCATAGAAAAGCATATTTCTCCAGCACACAAGGCCAGACTCCAAAACTGTTTCCTCCCATGGGCCAGATAGAGACCCCCCTTACTGCAGGGATACACTGCACTCAATACAGGCCTCCAAATTCATAACACTTATGCTCATAAACCACAGTTTGGGAACTCACTAAAGAATATCTGTAACAGCTTTTTGCCATTTCCGCAAACAATCCAGTATGCACTGGACAACAAAACAACACGCCACATGAAAAAGTAGCATGGGAAAGGATTAAAGACACATAAGCCCAGACATGTGTAGGATCTACAGAGAAGGACCTCCACTGTGCTTATTCCCCAAATAACACTTTGCACATTCTGCAGACTTTCATCTTGGTGTGTAGACATGAGCAATGCTGGCAGCTCATCAGGTGAATGATAAAAGAGAGAAACTGGCAGAAAGTGTAAAAAGAGCTCTGGGAATGGAAGAAGACCCAGCATAAAGTTTAACCAGCCTAGTTGGTGGTGCGAATTGTCAATAGATTTCCACGGTGATCTGTGTTTATGTTAAATGTATGTCTATTGTATTTACTCTCTGTAATGTTTCCGTCAACATTGTTGAAACTGTAGCTACTATCATAAATTTATGAAACTGCTGCTTTTTTTCTGTCATATTTTGTTACTAATTACATCCATTGTTTTGACTTGGGGGAAACACTATTGTCCAAACAGTGTTATAGTTGCTCTGTATATGTCTGTAATGCCTGCTTACATTGTCCTTATAATCCACCATAATGAACACAGTACTTCAAACTCACATTTCAGTCCCTCAGTGTATGTGCCAGGCTTTAAAATGTCTGTGACCATTAGTACTTGAGGTAGTTTATCTGAATTAAAAAATGCCTATACATCTCATGGTACCAACTTTGCTCTATGCCATCACAAAAAAGCATGTTTTCTTACACAAGAACAATTCAGTGCAAACATTTAAATTTTGAACAAATTTTTGGCGTTCAAAGATGTTTTGCTACTAAATATATAGTGTTGAAATTCAGATACTAGTGAAGTTATAGCATCAAAGTGTTTAATTTTGAAATATTTCCAACCTTTTTGTATTTGAATCCTTCTATTTAAAAGTATCAGAGGGTGATTTAAAGTTGTGTGCAAGTATTTTTTTTAGAAATACATGTCAGTGCAATGCTGATATAAAATTTGACTTCTGGTGAAGCCATGTTGAAGGCAGCAGCCTAAAACCAAACTCCATTCTTTTCCTAACATTACTTCTAAAAAAACTTGGCAAGTGTGCTTAAACTCAACATGACATCATACCTCAGATGCAAAGGCATTTAATTATTTATTTTTTTTAAAATGATTAATTTTTGGGTTGCTCATCCTAGAATTGGCCCTGCGGCAAAGCAGGATCATTTTCCTGGCTGTTCTCAGGTGTTGGTAAAGAAGAGAGCTCAGATGCAGGACACAATTAAAAAATTAAAGCAGCAAAACATCAGAGTCAAATGCATCTATCCACCACATCTAGGATGGCGAGAAGACCTATCCAACGCTTACAGATGCCCCTGCTACAGGGGCTCAGTATCCAGGTTCAGCTGGACAAAAAAGGAGCAGCTCAAGAGAGAGAGTTGTGGGACCGCAGGAACAAGACCAGGTAAAGACCCAGTGATGCTATCAAACAAAATGTTTTTTGTTCAGGTTTGACATAGTTAAACAGCAGAGAAATCTTCTTACCTTGAGATTAGGTTTAGGTAACTGTCATCATGCAGTAGGCTTCTTTTTGGTTTTACTCTATTTTATGGAGCTGAGCGGAGAGTGCACTATCATGGTAAAAGACCAAAGTCAAATTTATTTATATAACACATTTAAAAACAACCAAACGTTTACCAAGGTGTTTCATAAGCTCAAAATCAACAAAAAAAGCACATTAAAGCAACAGGAAAACAAACAATATGTGAAGACAAGGTGTCGGAGTTTAACTCAAATTGAAAGCCAGTAAAAAATGGTAGATATCAAGGTCTTTAAGAGGTAGGTCTTAGAGACAACAAACTCAAAACAACAAAATCTTGATAGCCTAAATTGAATTAATTATTATTATTTTAAGGATATTAGTGGTCTAATCAGGAGGAAAAAAATACTCAACTGACTTAAAGTGAAAATAGACAACTTTTTTGGTTTAACTTCATCATTGTGATGTATGGCCTGATTAAACAATATAATGGTGGTTGAGAAATACAACATTTGCTTCTTAATTGGCCAACATTAAGCCTTGTTTTTACCATGATATTTTCTTTGCCACCAGGATGAAGGTTTCACAGAAAAAAGAGGGCTACATATATGGCACAACAACACTAGGTCACCCATCAAATCAGGGCAAATATCTGCAGACTCTCTAGTTTCTCCCAATATCCCTCTCAGTTGATGAAAGTGGTGGACAGCAGAGCAGCAAAATGAGCTGTACTAGTCAACTTTGACAAGGAAAGAGATCTGTGTTGATGTAACAAAAGCATTCAAAGAGACAGAAAAACTTGACTTGACAGAAAAAGAGATTAAACAGAAGTAAACCTTGGACAGGCATTGGTCCTTTGGAGAGAGCCCAGGGACTTAAAAGGCTTCCAAATCTAGATAAGTAACACATGTCTACTTTTTAATACAATTATGCCTTTTAATAGCACTGTGATCAAGGTTATTTGTTCAAATTGCGATTTTTATTGTTTGTTCTTGCTTTGAACAGTAGCCAAGTGGCTGGTATGAAGTGACACATGATGCTAAAGCTACACTAGTAAATCAGAAACTGAATTAGAAGCAGAAGTGTTGCAAGGGTGTTCTGAACTGTGTAATGATTTAGTAGCTGACCCATGAGGTCGGCAGTGAATGAATCTCAGTATTTTCAGTTGTTTAAGATGTTTTAAGGAAACCGAAGCTTGATGACCTTTGCATTAGATATAAAGTTAAGTTTAGAAGTTAATACCTGCAAGTTTGAAGATGACCATAATCTGCAGTGTAGAGTAAAAAGATGGCTGTGTGTGTTTACTGCTCAGAAAGAGATACTGTAAGAGCAGAGGAGTTTGGTATGTCTTGTCTCTCATCAAAACTATGATGCATTGTGTCAAAAACTGGCTTGAGAAATGTAATAAGGAGACCATGCTGGATATTTAACATAAAATGGTTTATTTTAGCTAACTATAAGGACATTTAACTTAAAACAAATCTCAACCAAAGCCTCACAAGATAAAGGCCATGGGAGAACCAGCAGCAACTGTTCAAAGAGGGCTTTTAAGGAATACTGGCACACAGATCCTCAGTAACGCCAACCAGGCTCTTGGAGGAAGTGTCTTGCTCAGAGGGTTGTCACAATTTTATTTTTAATTACATTATTTGATTACATTATTTCAAAACCTCTCAGTGTTTTCTTCATCTGTTTCTGGGCAATTTCCTCCACAACGCCTGTTGTGTGATAATATGGTAATATATTTACATTGCGTAGCTTGTGAGGGGACATGTCATGATTTCCTCAGTGATGTTAGTTTGTTTGGTCATATTTGGTATCTAATAATTTTGGAATACTTCTTCTATGTTTCATTGTAAAGTTACTGTTCCTTCTCCCAATGCCATCCCCTGCTGTTGCCATATGTGTGTGTGGGGCAAGGGACGCTTTGTTACTCAAACTAGGGTATGTTATTACACTGACATTAACACTGTTATGCTACAATAGTCTATATTTTGCTCATCTGCACATCCACTACAACATTATATTGCATATATGTGTGTGTGTGTGTGTGTGTGTGTGTGTGTGTGTGTGTGTGTGTGTGTGTATTATAACATATAAAAATGTTAATTCTAACTCAACCTTTTGTAAGTGCATGCTCTCTTCTCTATAAGTTCCAAAAACTGTGATAACTAGTGCTGAAGAAAAATTTTAAAAAAAATTTTGACTGTAAATGCAAGATTATTAATTATTAATTCTCTTTAATGACCAAAAGATGATTAGGATGAATATTCTGACTTTAGGCTCACCATAATGGCATCTGACCCCTCTGAAAACCAGCCTGTTGCTTGAAACTTATTGTACAGTAAAACTAGACATAGACATGAAAGAAGAAAACCTGACAAATATAAAGTAAGTGCTGGCCAGGAAGACCATCATTCTAGTAGTCATTTCAGTGACGGACCCATTTTGCTGAGGGGTTGAAGAACGAGACGCTGAATAGCAGCGGCTCTAGGGATTCAGCTAGCACTGTACCATAACTTGTATAAGTTAACTGAATGCAAAATCCTGCTGTGTGGATTAATTATGTATCTAACCAAAATTCTTTTTGAAAGTGTAAAAGTTCAACACAGCCCCGAGTACAAAGCTCTATGACTTACAGACTCTTTGGGCCCCCTCACACGTGGCGTAGTCAACTCTGTGTGCCTGCAGATGTGTCAATCCTAAAATGAGGTGTGGTCTGGTGCACTGATGGTGCACTGCTATCTTGAGGCAGCAGAGAGCATCTGCGCCAGAGACCAACAAAAAGCTGGTCTACAGTCATGGCACAGTGTTTTTCCTGCTATTTAAAGGGCGCATTATTTAGATGATAAGATGCATAATCATCAGGGTCCACAATATGCTCGTACTCTGCATTTTAAACACACACTGATGATGAAAACAGCTCACTTCTACCACTAACTTTACCTAATTTTGCGACTAAAAATGCAACGAGCCAGATCTTGGCGCACTTAGCTTTTAAAGAAAATGGCATTTGGTGCCCTGATTGGTTTAACTGTCTAAATATAGCCCCTTCTGCAGTTTAATGTTTAACTAGCAAATTAATCTGGACACACCTTTAACACACATGTGCCATGCGCTTCAGACCATGCACCACTGATCATTTAAGTTCAGCCTTTCACGGTTTTAACATACACATAGACACACACACAGTATTGCAGGCCCTGTACAGATGTCTTACTTTGACAATGAAAATGCATTATATCAGGGGTGGGCAACTTTTTAGACTCATGGGCCACAATGATTTCTAAAATTTGACAGAGGGGCTGGACCAGAATAGAAAGATGGTGTGCTTGTGTGAGCTATATAAATTAAATGTAAAAGCCATTACATGAAAAGATTTGGCCTTTAAAAGGCACCAAAGCATCAATGTGCAGGGTTCATTGTACAAATTGTTTTCCAAATGTATTAATTTAGTAACACAGTAGATGAACTCCCATTAAGTTTCAGTGGGAACAGTGTTGTTGATCTCCTTTTTTTGC
>JAUZTA010000006.1:128337-140470 GCA_034780835.1 Ctenochaetus striatus | reverse complement strand
CACAAAAAGAACAAAAATACTTTTAACAATGAAAGCCCGAAGTTACTATCGGACAATGCATGTCAGCATCCATGCTCCCTCTGAGGTGTGCGTATCTCTGCCATCTCTGGTGCATTGCACGTGCTGGTGACTTTCCTTTGCATTGTGCTGCACTTCCTTTTCGAGAGAAGTGAATGGCAGAGAACCAGGATTGGTAATGTACTGTGTGTCAGTGAAGCTACACAGGGAGGGTTGTTATGGTCTGGCTTAAGTTAACATGTGGTTTCCATTGGGTTGGCATGACAACCTATTTGAATGATGACTAGTTGCCCCACCAATCCACACTACCAGAGTGGCTGTAATTTCCTCCATAGCCGTCATTGCTGTAAAAGTTGCCACCAAAGCCACCTGCAAACACAAGGTCAGAGATCAGTCAGTCAAGCAGCAACAAAATTGGTTCTGATCAAACTAACACTGACTGGTTTGGTTATCAAAAATGGCAGGCTCAAGAGTAGCTGTACATAAGCAGCTCACAATTTGTAATCTCTGACTTTCAAACAGGTTTTTGTGCCCAGTGGGACACATTTTGACACTTATAACACAAAGCAGCAAGGTCCACACGAGGTGTTAATACTTAATTTGATGACTAAGTAAATCACAGGCTGGTGAAATAGTTGAAATAGTTTTCCTTGCCTCCAGTAAAGCCACGATTTCCTCCATGGCCACCAGTGCTACGTCCTCCACGGTTGCTACTGAAGTTACCAGAGCCACCAGATGTCTGACGGTAGTCTCTAGCTCCAAAACCACTAGAGAATCTAAACAAGAATGTTTGCATATTAGACATTGCAGTAGAATTTTGATTGTATAACAACTTAGGCATTAGATGCTCTAAGCTCTTTTATTGGTAATATAATTGTGATTTGACCATCAACTTAAATCATTTCACATGTTCATTGTTCCAATGGATAAGATATGGTTCAATGTTTCTTAGTTTTGATTTAAAGCATATAGTGATAACATCAATATACTTCCAAATTAGACCGAAAGTTTTAAAAAAAAATGTGTTTGTTTTGTACGCAACAATTACCTCTTAGAGCGCCCACGGTTGCTGCTCTTGTGCTGGTGCTCATAGGCCAGGCTCTCAAGCCAGGAGGGAACCTCCTGCTTAGCCTCCACCAAAATGTCCAGCAAATCTTTGGTTATGTTGCTGTTTTTGTCGTTAAAGAACGACGTGGCCAGACCTAATAAAATATAACACAAAAAAGATTACACAGTTATTAAAAAGCCGCAACTTTTCCTTTTTATTGAAAAAAAAAAATCATACTTACCAAGGTTGCCCACACGTCCCGTACGGCCAATACGGTGAACGTATTCCTCAATGTCACTGGGCAAATCAAAGTTAATAACATGCTTCACATTGCTGATATCCAGACCTCTAGCAGCCACCTGTAAAAATTATGGTATTTAAAGAATGAAGAATTAATCTCAAGACCATGTAAAGACCATCACTAGACAACTTGCAGTTAAGACTTTTAGTTTATCAACTGACAATATCAATTACATAACTTAATTACAAGGCAACCGCTCAGATCTGAGTGCCAACATTATTCTTAACTTTAATCCAAGTCAGCCGGGGTTTTTTCTTTGTTAAATTAGTTCTATAAATTGATAAGCAGCACTAATAATTATTTTTAACAGACAATCCTTAACACAGTGTTTATTGTCTTATTCAATTTGTGTAACCACACAATTTTTGAGAGGAGCCACAAGTTAAGCATGCCCATGCACACATGCTTGTGTCATTGATGCGCTCCTGTACTAAAACACTCCCGATTTACAACAACCCAAGCTGGGCTAAGAGGAGTTTGTTCAGCTCAACAAAAAAACACTGAAATAAGCTAATGTCAGTTTTTAAAAATTACTATTAAAATGTTACTCCTATATTTAATTACATTTCAATGGTTCTGTAATATTTTACTTAATAATCAAAACAAATCTTTTTACTTAAAACAATTTTGTTCTGCCCATTCATTTGTAACAAAACCCTAAATAATAAAAGTTTTAACATGTATTACATGTGAATGAGGTTAATAAAGACACAAAAGTTTGATTTAAGATTACTTACAGCTGTAGCCACCAAAATGGGGCACCGTCCGGATCGGAATTGATGCAGAGCTTCTTCTCGATCTCTCTGTGACCGATCTCCATGTATGCTGGTGCATGCGTAACCCTCGTGGTAAAGGAAGTCTTCCAAAGCATCTGCTCCTTTCTTGGTTTCCACAAACACCAGAGTCAATGAGTCTTTGCCTGAGAAGCCGAAAATAAAGAGGACAGAAGAAAGGGAGAAGAGCAGGATAAGGAGTGAAAAGGGAGAAAAAGGAAAAATTATAACTCAAAACAAAGCTATGGGTAGAAAGAAGATGGGATCAGGAACATAAATACTGTCATACTTAAATGTCAGCAATAGCAAGATCATGAAGTGAAAGACAAAAATCATAGACTAAAATGACAACTTAGAAATGGAGACGGGAGTTGCATAAAAAGCTTAATATTTACTGAAAATCATTGATGACCATGTCATTGAATGACTTGATTATATTCGAACAAGGAACGTCTCAATTAATTTCCCTTTTAACTCTAGTTCAAATCCTGCATATCAGTTATGTACAAATTCACAGTGACCCCATACTCACATTTACCCAAAAGTAGATTACTGACCAACTTAAAATCCGATATACACTTCTATGCTGAACCAACAGAGTGTAGGTACAGTGTAGCCGTGGAGCCTGCACAGAGCCCTACACCTCCCCCACCTCCCCAAATGTGTTACTACGCGTCACAGCCACACAGACCGCAACAGCTGGGACTGGCCTGCTTAGTCAGTCACTCTTCCATATCTCTGGCCAGACAAGCTTGGATCAGTTCAGTGGTGCTGGACCATCTCCTCTGCTGTCTTCTTTCTTTTCTGTGTTGCAGTGCTTTTTGCTAAACTGACTGATGTTCAACATTTATCAGTACAAGCTCCAACATGATTCACTCCGTCTCTATTGCCATTGAGACCCCACTGCTGACTAGTGTTTTGGCGCAGCAACTGCAGAGCGACACACCATTGCGCGATAAATGCTTTTACGTGTGATCGCATTTAAATGTTTATTTAGAATAAAAAGCAGGGCCGGCTATCGATTCAGATTTCTGAAACAATTTAAGTATGATCCATAGAATCCCAATTTGATTTAACCTGATTTGATATTAATTTGCTTAGGACTGTTTGAGTACCATGGAATACCATATCTGTTTGAAAGACTCTCTGATAAGGTCTTTAGTCTCGTCTTATGCAAATAGTGTTGTTCAATGATGTGAACATCGTCAACAATCAAGAGGTGCCCTCCTACCAGCACCAAAAAGGAGGCTGTAAACTAGCAACACAACCATGGTGGGAGTGTTAAAGAATATGCAGTTTTCATTAACTGTGGGGGAGGAGGACAAACTGGCAGAATTTTGAAGAGAGCAAGTATACTTCTATGATGTGTCCTCCCATTTGTACCACGACAGAGAGAATAAGGAAAAAACTGTTTTAACCACTTTCAACCATCAACCACTGTCTCAAATGGGGCTTACATCAGCATTACAGAGCTGAAATGATTGCTTAAAGCCTGCCAGCTAACAATGTTTTGGCTTAAGACTACTTGTTTCACAGCATATATAAACCTGGCAGAAGTGCACACTGAGTCTCTCTCCTCTTATATCTCATTTATGTGTGTGTACGTGTGTGTCAGGGTGCATTCTAGTGGGGAGATAGAGAGAACTTGGCTCCACATAAGACATGAGCTACTAAGAAAATAATTTGTAAAATTTTGAGAGGTCTTTAAAATATTGACAGTGTACTAATTCTTTCAGTATGAATTCCTACATTTTGGTATCCTTATCACCATGGATACTTAAAATTTGTTTAATGCTGTGGTGTAATGTTTTCGTGAATGAGGGAGACCTATAACTAATTCACAATAAAGATAACAGTTCTTGCCATCAACATCAAAGCACCATTTCTATCAGGTGAAGGATGGAAAATAATCTCAAAAGGAATCAATGACTATGAACTCAGTGACTTGCTTACACATTGTCTTTAGATGTGAGAGGGTGTCAGACTTAAGTCTCTTACAAGTCTTTTTAAAGTTTTATCAAAGTCTTCAAGTGTAAGGCCAGCATTTGCAGACCTAAGTAACCTGAGGTGCAGTGCTACATTTCATGACCGCAAACATGTTTTTGATTGTCACCTCATTGTCTGTGTTTTGTTAAAAACTTATGTTGCTCCAGTATCTTAGTCAACCTTTGAAAACCATTGTTCTCAATTACGATGAATGGCCTTTTATCATTTCTTCATATTTTTTGCACAGACAGTATGCTGGTAACTGACCTGAAAATGGCTCCTCCAGTGTAGTTTTTTTTTTTAGCCCTGACGTAGACATAGACTTAGGGAATCTACAATGACTGCAAAAGTCTGTAATAGCACAGTAGTCCTAGTTTTTCATTTGATTGTGCACAAATTTTCTTAATTTCTGCCATATTCTCACAAAGGATCCCGATGAATCTTGCATACTAGAAAATTAAGCCTAAGCACTTTGAGGAAGGCCAGGGTTGGCCAAATCAGACTTGTTTAATTGTCAAAGTAGTAACAAGAGCTCAGCTTGCAATTGTCATGCAATCGCTGCCATATGACAAATGGAAACAGAGCTCTTTCTGTAACAATCAGCCACCATGATCATGTTGAGCTAGCTGACCTTACTGCTGGTGGTGACAACGCTAACAAGATGCTCCACAACTCCACGTATTTTTATGACAGATTTTAGCATAAATTCTCAAATTTGTTTAGACTACTTGATGCAAGGCAAAGATTAGTTGTAGGTCCCATAAGCTTTTTTTCAAGAAATGAAAAAAAACAAAGAAAAAAACTTAGGCAGCATATCAGCTGGGGAGCAGAGGGAGAGGATGAGCTGTGAGATGTGATGTTTCTGGCTGTGGGAGTAAAGATACTTTATGTTCATACTTACCTGGTTTCTCTGGGGCCTCTGTCACATTTTCCTGAACCTCACTGGGAATAACTAAGATAAAACCAAACCAGCCAGTAAATGTGAGGCTGCTCAGTACAAAAAAACAAAACAAACCAAAAAAACAGCTTCAGTTCATCATGTGAGTCAACCCTCCCCAATCATGGCAAGCGATTTCAGTGCCTGCTCACCATGGCGTGAGATTTTGATATTTTATCTTTCACTGCAAGGTCCTGCTATCATGAACATTCATTAACAGACATATAGCTAAGTCAATGTTAGCTTGATATGGGGCAGACTGACAAAGAGATGATGATGGGTTTGAGCCCAGTGTGACAACCATTTGGGTCGGGGTGGGGGGGTCAAAATTTCCCTATTATGTATCAATTACTCACCTGTAGCATTAAGCAGGTCAAGAAGAAAGGACCTCTTGTCTGTCTCCTCTACCCAAACTACCTTCTGTGTGATGTTTTCTGAAGTGGAACCAACACGTCCCACTGCCAAGAAAATATAGTCCTCCAAGAAGTCACGAGCAAGGATCTACACATAACAAATTAAATTAATAAGCATGCTGATATTTTTCACACATATCAAAATTCTTTATTTGTTTTGTCTGTCTAGTCTACCTGGATTTCTTTGGGGAAGGTGGCACTGAACATCATAGTTTGGCGGATGCCTTTAGGCGGCATTGTATCTTGCTCCACAATGCGCCTGATTTGTGGCTCAAAACCCATGTCCAACATGCGGTCAGCCTCATCCAGGACCAAGTAACTTAAGAGAAACATTTCATGTATAATTACCAAACACAAAAATTTATATGTTTAAAAAAACTCTAAGTTATTATTATTACCATTATTGTTATTATTATTATCATTGTGAGAATCACTATACTAACTTGCAATAATCCAGTCCGATCTTGCCCCTCTCCATCATATCAACCAAACGTCCAGGTGTGGCCACCAGCAGGTGACAGCCTCTCTCCAAGTCCCTAATCTGCTGACCAATATCGGCGCCACCATACACCACGCATGGACGCACACGAGAGCGATAGGCAAACTAGAAAGTAGGAGGAAAGGGACACGATTAAATTCAAAGGGGCATATTAATTGTCAGCATAAACAAAGCTATGCTCTATTACTTTGGTTTTGTGTGTGTGTTTTGCGCGTGCATGCATATGTGTTTTGCGCGTGCATGCATATGTGTTTTGAAACTCACTTTCCTGGCTTCATCATAAATCTGCAATGCCAATTCTCTGGTTGGAGCCAGAACAAGGGATATAGGGTATTGTTTACGACGGCCATACCTTCCATTCTCCTAAGGATGAAAACAATAACGATTATTTGTGTGAGAAAAAATATCATGTGGGATATTTCAATTATTTTGTGTTTTTTAAGTACCTGTCCACTGTTTTTCACAGCCTGCAGAGCATCTCCTGGCCCATCAGTATAGATCTGACTAAGCACTGGCAGCAAGAAAGCAGCAGTCTTACCAGAGCCTGGTACACAGATGGCATTAAACATATTGCTCAATTATTTAGATTTTTTTAAGATAAAAATATTAAGTAAAAAGGTCATATCAAATGATCCATTCAGTTTTACATTTTCAAATGGTACAATAATTATTCCTAGTAGGAGTGTGAAGGAATTTCTCTCCCCAGGTCTCTTCTCCTTGAAAGAATGTGACCCCCTAGGCCTTGTCATTCTTTAACACCTCCCTGTCTGTCATTATATTTCCTTTGCATTTAAGTCTGGAAAAAAAAGTTGATGCCTGGGTTACACAGTCCCTTTGTAATAATGAATGTCATGTCTTACAATTAATAGCGCAGATTCTCCCCATTTGCCCTTACCATGGCAACCAAGGTCAAGGGTAGAAATGTTTATATTCTAATACTCAGTAAGATCCTGAAAGTGTAAAGCTTTCTCTTATTTGAATATGCAGTTTCAAACTGGTGACGTGAGGACACGAAGATTAACACACTTTACAAACAGGACAGTCTCAGATCGGTGGTGGTAATACTCAAAATCACCAACTGATGTTGCTTATACTGATTTTCTTTACATTTAGAGTTTTACAATGATTGCCTTGGCGTAGGGCATCTATTGTCTCCTGACCTGCTCATACCTACAGCTGATCTTTGACCAGATTTTCCATCACAAGAATTACTTAATATCTTAGTTCAACTAATTACTTAATGAAAAGGATAGATTATAAGGCTGTCAAAAAGCACCACACATTCAAAGCAGAGAAGTACTTACCAGTCTGGGCACAGGCCATCAAATCTCTTTTGGACTTGATGATGGGGATAGCATGCTTCTGGACCGGTGTGGGACGGGTATAGCGACTTAAGGTGATATTACCCATAATAATCTCCCCCATGTCAACATCATGGAACTACAGAATAATCAAAAATACTTTCAGCACAAGACAGTTTTACAAACATCATGAAATGTTTCAGGTTCCATATTATGAAAAAACACTTCTTCATGGTTTTCCAATGAAAATATATGTCCCCATTCTTTTGACACCCCAATATGAGAAAAGTGCATCTTCGCCCCATCTTGCTTGCTCCACCTTTCATTAAATGTATGTCCAGACACTCTGTTTCATATTTGCTCCTGTTATGACATTATAAGGGACTTAACCACACCTTAAACTAGCTGACACTACCAAGTACTGGGTGTCCGTGCCAACCCCATGAATCCGAGTGTCTAATACACAGCTGCCACTGTTTTCCTCTCTGAAGGGCTCTGGTAGAATAATGAAGACATAATGAAGAGAACTCATACAGACACACACACACTGATGGAACAATTATTTGGAGCAATTTGGGTTGAGTATTTTGCCCAAGGACAGTTTGACATGCCTGTCAAAATAGTCTGAGATCAAACAACCAACTTCGTGATGAGCTGAAGACCCGCTCCACCTCCTGAGCTTGAAGTCAACCCATTCTGAATTGATCTATATGGTCGGATCATGGTCATATCAATGACATCATTAAGGTAAGAATATACAGACTTACACTTTCAATGTGGGGTGGACAGTTGCTTCCAGTGGCCTCCACAGGAATATCATCATATTTCTCAAAGTTTATGCCAGTGTTGCTTCCAGAGAAAAGTTCACTAAAAATGAAAAGTTTGCAAAACTTCAGGCCAAAGGCAGATACAAAATTGCTGTAAATTTTGTTATTTGACAGCAGAGTTTATCTTACTGTTCCAGTCGCTCATTGGGTGCAGTGGGCTTTGACCAATCATCATCTCTGGCGTCCTCCACCCAGCGGGTGTTCCCTCCACCAGCAAAGCCCCCACGCTCATATCTGCATACATACACACAAGAGTATAAATCTGCAATGTAAATTCTCTGATTCTTGGGTTTCATGGTGTTGAAGAGGGGAAGTTTAATGACATTGGGCCACACTGCAGGGCAGGGACTCCAGATGGCTGATAAGTTCCAGCTGTAGAAGCTCCTGATTAGCCTGGAAGATGGGCTTCTTTGAAAAGAGCTCTCCCAGAATACACCCACAGCTCCATATGTCAATGGCTGGAGAGTATCTCTCCTCTCCCAGTAAGAGTTCAGTGGGGCGGTACCATAGTGTGATTACTTTGTTAGTGTACGGTCGACTAGGAGCAAGGAAAGAGACAGGACGGTGAGATTTGGTACACAGTTTAAGAGCATCTTTGTTCCTGAGCACCCAAACACAAGCATCTCAGCATTTACTGACTCAGAGCTCTCTGAAGAACAACTATGTGACAAACAGCACCATCTAGTGGAGAGTCATTGTAGATGATGAGGGAAAACCCAAGCACAGGATGAGGTTTATTTACTGCTTCGATCAACATAAATACATTTAATCAAACATTTAAGTAACAGAAGAAGTAGAGGCGATCCCCATATGCATTTGTCTAAGAAGAAAATATCTAGATGACAAACACTCTTCTCACCTTTCCTCTGAATTGTAGAGCCTGGCCAGACCAAAGTCAGCTAGTTTGATCTGACCTCTGTACAAAGAAAAGATAACAAAAGTCTAAGATTAGAAGCAACACTACCAAGTAAGAGGAAACATGCTCTGTCGACAGCTTCAAATAACTGAGAATAACAGCAACAAAATAAGCCAACACTCATCTGCCAAAGCTGGGCAGGTTATTTTGAATTACTAGTTTTATTTAACAAGAAATTCACTTAACTTTTCATTACTGTGTTTATTCGAATCACCTGTCTCCTTTTGTCAAATTTAGAAATACTGATACAAGTATCAGTTCACCAGCACTGTAACTGAACGAAAAATGTACGCTGCACTTTGAGCAGAAAAGAGTCAAATCAATAAAGGCATCAGTCAAACTTAGCAAATGTCAGCACAGGTGGGATGTAAATGTTCAAACTCCAACAGTCTGTTTACAGACAGATGTACAGCAGCAGGGCAGGAAGTGGCACTAAAGGTCCCATTTCACCGTCAGCTAATTTTGTTGACATCTTAGCTTTACAGCTAAGCTTCCTCTTGTATGCTTTAATATTTGTAAACTGAATGCAGAGTTGTACTGAGTGACCATATATGAGAAGCTTCCTGTACTTCTTCATTGTTGTTATTTAAAGCGCCCAATTAAACTGGAGGAAAACCAACATACTTTGCTGCTCTTGCACCTTGACACATTTGCATTTGACCATTAAAGTAAACTTTAGACTGCGTCAGGTCTCAAGTTTAGCTGAAGTTTAGGTTTTTTTTAGCTGACAGCTGCATTCATATGATGTTCAAAGTTACTGATGTGAATGCTGCTGCTATTGTCGTTAGCTTATCTAAGTGGATCACAGGTGGTTAAGTAAACAAACAAATGCACAAAGCTGCTAAATACTTTTGTTGTGTAAAGGTCAAGCAGCTGCTTCAAATAAACAGCAACTTACTTTCCTCTGTTCCTCACCTGTTGTTGAGCAGAATGTTGGAGCATTTGATGTCTCTGTGAAGGAAGTTGTTCTTGTGGCAATAGTCCAGACCCTCCATCAGCTGGCGCATGAAGCTGCGAATGTGCTCATGGGAGAACTGGACCAGGCCTGACTCCAGCAGGCCCATCAGGTCGTGGTCCATGTACTCAAACACAAGGTAAAAGGCACCTAAAGACAGGGGGGAGATGCATTCAAAAACCAGTCACACAATAAAAAACACATGAACCACATGTGATCAAAGGATTGCTGCGTCCTCAGAGCAACACTATGTAACTTCTGGAGAAAGACACTTGATTGCTGAGTCTCTTTTCCAAGTCTCTTCACCAACAAAACTATTCAACAACGACTCAAAGTTGGCTTTCAATGAGTAAACATAAGTATACTCTATTGTAAGCCGATGCCTGCTTATGTGACTTGTTGAATAACCACTGCTACCCTCGCTAGTTTCTTACAAAAACACTGGTTAGATTAACTTATTTTATTAATGGTCACATTTTAAATTACAGTCTAATGTGCAACGTTCATAATGCATTGGACAAAGAGTCTAATATTTTAGCAACATTAAAAATATAATTCGGTTAATGAAGCATGGTTGACGGAAAACCACGAATCATTTCATATGACTTTTGTATCGGGACATGTACCTGACACTTATTCAGATGTTGACTCATGCAGCTCATTGGTCAACATCTGTTTGAGCTGTTTTGAGTGTTTCAACTTAGCTTAGATTAACTACGATTTAATATTTTCACTGTACATAAATTTAAATATTTGAGTTTTTATTTATATTATCTAAATTTAACAAACAAAATCTATATATCTGGCTATGACACAAATAATGGAAAACATTTTTATGTGTTACTGATTATATCTTTAAGTACAACATGTTTTCAGCTCTGTGCTAAACATTATTTTTCATTATCACTCAGCCCTGGCAGATCATTTTTAACCCTCTTACCTTTGTCCTTTTTAAAGTCAAGCGCATCCTGTTTGTCGGTGACTATCTCCTTCATGTTGACGACACTGCGGTGTTTGAGCTGTCGCAAGATCTTGATCTCTCTAATGGCTGTGATGGGGAAACCCTCTTTTTCATTGTCCAAACGCACTTTCTTCAGAGCCACCAGCTCACCTGGCAAGTTGGAAAGTGAAGTTAGAGAACCAGTAAAGATGGGAATTTGGTCTCCGCTTGTTTTAGCATGAAACATGACTACTTCAGCGACTGAAGTCCCAGAAATAGTCCCTTACCTGTGTCTTTGTCCTTGGCCTTGTAGACTTGGCCGTATGTGCCTTCTCCTATGATGCCGATTATGTCGAATTTATCTACGCAGCGTTTGCCCCAGTCACTCTGAGTGTGTTTGCGCTCACCGTACCGCGGGCAGCAAATCCTACAAATATACAATTATCACAGATTAGAGTTACTGTGGGATCAGAAGAGGAGGATTTAAAGTGGATGGGTGATGAAGAAACTGACTTTGGTCTTTTCTTAAGGGTTGGCTGGGGCAGCGGTGGAGCCTGGCGGATGTGGGACTGCGGGGGTGAGGAGTCACCTCCAGGCAGGGTGGGAGGTAACGGGAGGTCGATGAGTGATGGCCGGCTGCGAGTTTCCTTCTCCTTCTTAGATAGCCTCTGAGGAGGTGTGGACTTCTTTGGACTGATGGTGCAAAAGACAAAAAAACAAACCGTTTTAGAGAAAAAAGCAATTGAATACAGAGAGGAAAAACATGTATTCGGTATGAAATTTACATGCACTCCCTGATTGTGTACAAAGGACCATTATATTTCCACTAAGTTTACTGTTTGCTGTAAACTACAATGCCATTCTAACGATAGGGCAGAGAAGAGTGTGAGCCTTCAGCCTCAATAAAGTATGAAAATGTGATAATCTATACTCAAAGTTATCAGCTGCTCCTTACTTACTCTCTTTTCAGTGATGTTGACCATGGTGGTCTACTACTCAGAAGATGATGTACAGCAAGCCCCATTGGTTTACTTTCAGCCTGACAAATACTGCAAGTAAACCAAAACTTTTAACCTCAATATGGAAAAGTCTATTAAGATGGCAGTGTAATGCTGGGGTGATATAACTGAATCGTATTTCAAACTAGGCCTGCACGATTCAGGAAAAAATATGAATCTGGATTTTTTAGCTTTGAATTGAAATCACGATTTTCTGCCAC
>JAUZTA010000006.1:32231-50779 GCA_034780835.1 Ctenochaetus striatus | reverse complement strand
CACTGCCCTGCTCAAAGATGGAGTACCTGTGAGGTCGCTGGGATGATCAGACAGAGAGGAGAAAATAAACTAAACTGATTTATGCTAAAATAAAAGAAAAATGAATTAATCTATACTCATAAACAGTTGGTAGTTTGAAAAAAAGACATTTAAAATTCCACGTATTTGCCTCACTGGCTTGTCACTGAAGCCAAAACCCAAGAAGTCCAGTGCAATGACTCCATGAAAGGGCTGTGTGAGTGGCACCCAGATCTGTGTGAAAAAAATACACAAATTTAGGCTCAAGCTGGTCCTCATAAGAGCACTTCTGATTAAGACAGGATTTTTTTTTAACTGTGTGATTAGCTGTAGTGAGTGTGTACCTTGTTTCGGTCATAGCCAGGGAATGTTGGAAGTCAGAAGTTGGGAAGCCGTGGAGCAGAATGACAACGTCGGAGCTACCCAAAGCACCATCAGAACCTGGTTTGATGGTGAAGAGAAATACTTATGGTTATTATGGAGACAAATATGTTTATAATAACAAGTATGTGGTTTCTTGAAATGACTAGGATACCATAGATTATAAGAATTATATTTAAAATTACATTTTAAAAAAGGCTACAAAGCTATGTGCTCTTACTTAGAAAGCATTTTTCAGTTGGATACCTGCAATTTATGTAAATCTTTTAGTCATTCAGGGACTTAAAGGTATTATTTACTCTGCCGCCCTGGCCAACGTCACACACTCAAAAAAAAACAAAACACACTGTTTGGACTAAAGCCAAGCACAACCCGCCTTTCTTTATGGGAAATCTGAGCGGCAAACAAGGAAGCAGGTTCTATTGCCAACAAATCCATCCCAAAAACTGAAAACCTCAACTCTGTGTTCGGTGTTTCAGTTTAGAGACACAGGTTGTCGTCCTGCAGATGTTCCAGTGGTGGCCTCAAGCTTGACCAGTCAGTCTAACAGGTGTGTACAACTAGAAATAAGATTTTTTTCTTAATCAGAAAGGCATTCCAGGCTGGGAGAAAAAAATCTGAAAACTTTTGATGTTTTCTATAAATATAGTCTTTACACTTTCCCGATTGGCCAAATCCTCTTTTTGTGTACTCATAGCTACTTGTCATCTATTACATATGTAAAATGTATGTTTAACCTCCTACTATTTCATGTATTTTACCTGTTATCATATTATCCGGATCATGTGACGGGAAAACCATGACGATGTTTCTTGTATACAGTCTTGTTTTTGAAGCCCTTGAAAATTTCTAAATTGGTCCAAACAGGTTCTCTTTTAATGATTCAACCACTCCGGTAAAGACTTTTTAACATTTCCTCCTGTGTTGGTTAATTTTTCTCCCGGTCAGAGAGCCTAGATTGTCCTTCTTTCTCAAAATCGTAGATTTATAGAGGCACTCGGTACTTTTTAATCTTTTAGCCACCAACATTCTACATTATATACAAGATTATTTGTTATATAATATAGAAGGTTGCTGGGGTAACCGACTTTATAGTGTTTCTATTGCTACCACTAAAACTATGACTACCTCTATTGCTACCACTACCACTAATACTTTAACTACTACTATTTTCATCCTATATACTATGCTACCACTACTATACCACCTTATATTAGTGTAGTGCTACTATTAGTGATAATAATAAAACAGGACAGAAAGACCAGTCAATGTATGGAAAATTCTTACAGTTTATAATTGGATAAGATACAGTGCGCTACAATTTAGACGTGAACATAGCAAGAAATAGCACAGCATCTTCCCAGCATTAAATGCCAACCAAAGCACAGGTGAATCAGATCAGTTTAACAGCATGTGAGGGTCGTCGTTTTCTTCTCCAGTTTCCTGAACTCCACCATTCTGTCCACTGAAGCCATCTGAAGACAGACAAAATTAACACAAAAAACCCAGAAACAAATAACTAGTGACATGTCTAAATTGTGTCATAGTTTTAGGTTTGAGTTAGCTAACTTCAGTCGGCCATTACATTAATCAGGCTAAATTACCTGCACCTGGAAGCTCGCATCCCATTGGTCAGCGAGAGCGGCCACGTGGAAGAACCGCACGCTACAAATTGGGGGACGAATGTGGAGACACAAAGGAAACAGCAAGCAGGTGAAAGGAGCGGAGAGGAGAGCAGATCTGGCAAACCGCAAAGAGAGAGTCCGGCGGAGCAGCGAGAACGAGTTGCAAGCTACCTCCACACCGAGCGGCAGCCACGGTGGAGCCGAGGGAGTCTCGAGTTGCGACGGTGGCCTCTAACAAACCGTGAGAGTGAAGTGGTTTGCTAACGCTCGTGCTAAAGAGGACTAAAGGAGTAACTCTGAACCGAACGTCCTGTCTAACTCTTTGTAGTGCTGTGTCTGAGACTCACGAGCTTCCGGTTTGGAGTTCGAGCTGTTCTGTCGGTGTTCGGACCTTTTTCTCCATTTCCACCTTCCTCAGCATCTCAGAAGTCAACTGTCTGCCGGTTTGACCCCTCTCCATTTTCCAGATTTTGCACTCCGAGAATCTTGCTGTTTTTTAAATTGAAATTGTTGAAAAGTTTTATGGACTATTTAAAGTTGCAGTTGAATTTAACATGTTTACCTGCCATTTCACAGCTTTAAATAAATTCGAGTTAACTACAATTGTTTCCCCTCTCTGTGTCCTTGTTCTGGTCTCAGTAATCTCTCCCAATCACATGAGTTTAAAGCTTGCAAAATAATTTGTCACAACTAGATGTACTTCAGAGGTTACAGTGTTAAAGCTGGAAGAGGGTTGCTTTGTCTTTTTGGGTCAGCAGTGGTATTTTAGGGTAAATTTTGATAGAGCCAGCAGAGCTACTTTTACCTATGATTTTTACACAGAGCTGAAGTTGAGGGTTAATTCTTAATTACCAATTAAAACACCAGTTTGAAGCTGGTGAAGTAATTTGTCACACCTTGATGTCACACAGGTGCTTTTTTAGGAAAATGCTAATGGAGCCAGCTGAGCTACCTTTACTTTTTTTGGTTTTAAATGCAGAACTTAAGATAAAAGTTAATCACCCCAATCTACCAGACTTATTATAATTTGCAAACAGATTAAGTAGATATAATTAAACAAGACATAATTCACATCACAAGCCTACATGAATCACAACATTCTAATAATTACAGCAAACATGTCTAATTGTTCACAACAAGTGGTTAAGTTAGCCAACACACTTCAATGTGGGCAAATTCTCTGTTTCGGGCTCTTTTGATGATCAATTTTCATTTTAAAAAGCTAGGTGATCAAACAACTTGACACTTTGGTGGCTATTGAAAATTACTTCTCGAGTCCACATCGGCACAATATAACTCATTATTGTAAAACAAGCCTAACATCTACATACTGAAAAATAAATTGACATACCTCACCTGTGCACTGCATACATTTGTCAAGCTATTAAGAACTTCTTGCATTAAGTAGAACATGAAAGCTTCTGTGAGACACACCTCATGGAAGACTCCGACCAGGCTTTCGGTCTGCTGCACCTCTCCTCTGTCTGGCTCGGTGTATTCCTTCTTGTTCTTCTCTGACGGGGGCACATTTGCTCCACCAGGCTTCAGCTCTCTTTCTGTTATCTATGAGATCACCAACATATTAATCACACATTCAAACAATCTTTTGCTGGTCCTTTTTCTACTTTTTTCATCTTAATATAAATCAAAACAGTCTTTTTCTCTCTCTCATCACATGAAACACATGTAAACAGTTAAGAGTCTAACCTGTCCAGTGAAGGTCCAGCGTGTCTTCTATGTCGCCCCATGTCCACTGAAGGGAGGTGAAAGTCCTCGTCTTGACACCAGAGGTCACTGAGGTCACAGGGACTGTGTGGTGGGAAATTAAAATAATCGTGTGCAATTATTATTATTATTATTCAAAGTCACATTTCAAATACTAAGATGTTGAGTTTAAAAATGTCCTTTTGCATACCTCACCAGACATTGTGCACATACATGCGCAGTAGGCCTTTATAAAAGGGTCTGGTGAAGAAGGCATCCACTGAACTGGAACCTGAAACATAAACACACACGTCAAGACACATGAAAGTAATCAAGGTACTTAAGAGCTTCACCAATGTCTCTCACCATTCGATGTGATTGTTTGCAAAGGCTGACATGGGGCTGATCTGGACATCGCAGGTGTTGTTGACAGCATGCTCAAACAGACTGTAATAATGGTCGAACCAAGAAGAAGAACTCTCTGGATCCAACCTGCAACTCACACACAGATTTATACTTACTACACACAGTCATGGAAGAAGTATTTATATTCTTTTTTTTATTTCCAGACAACACTGTAAAATCTGAGTGAATTTGGTGGGTGTCATGTTTAGCTTTTCTAAAATAATAGGGGAGTCAGATTTTGTTAAGTGACCAAACAAAAATTTAAGTATTGTAAACTGGTGATAAATATATTAAGGATTGGAGCCACTTATCAATTAAATACAGCTCATAATATTTTCGTATGTAAAAATGTTCTATGAACACGTTTGTCATAATACACAACGCTGTGTTTTGCCAGCAGGTGACGCCAGTTAGTGTGACTCCAAATGGTCAGTAGTGTGTATGGCCAGGTTGGTTGGAGAATTCAGAATAAGCTGATTGAAATCATTGAGTTCACCTGGTCACGCTTCTGACGTTTGAAAAAGCGCATCTACAGAGCTAATTAATTTCATACGAAGCTCCACAGCCAAACTTCTAGACATTTTCAGAATATTACAAATGCCATATAAAATATCTGAAAGTGTATAGGTGATAGTCCATAAATAACCTTTGATGTTTGGTAAGGTTGTTATGAATCAGTGCGTTCATGAAGATTATCATTCATATGAGTTGACATTGTGTTTCAAGTTTCATCAATTAGATATAATAATTTTTAAAATGATCATTTTATTAGTCATTATTTGTAAATGCTTTTTTTTTTTAAAGAGAAGTCAGTGGTGTAGAGTTTTAAAAGCTGCAATAAACTCTGGAAATAAAACAGTAAGCTACAATAAAATAAAATAAATGGTTTGCTCACTTCATTAGGGCCAACATTAACACAATGGAAATGAGACAAATTAACATCACAGTGTCATATTTATTGACCACTAAAAAAACCATCAGGCGGACTGAGCCTCATTAACACAAATTCAGCAAAATTCAGAAACCATATTGGATTCTTGGTGAAAAAACGAATGGATTTACTGCTGCATAAAAAAGCAATAAAAATAAATATAATTGGCAAGTTTGTGAAAATGGATTTCCGCTACTGCTTCTGAAAAACAGAGTTATTTAATCAAATTTGTTGTCACCAAGTTAAATCACTATAGCTACTATGCTGACTTTGGAACAGTAATTATGAAACATAACAAAATCTAATTGTTTTAGATTAAAGACTGAATAATGAATGTTGTTTTGCAATTAGTTTATTTTGATTAGATTATGAAGAACAGTTTTGTATGTAGGAGGCTGATGAATAAAAATCAAAACCAGCGTAAATAGTTTCTTTAAACTTGTTCCAAACAGTCCAAATGGGAAAAATTCTCATTCTGTAATTTGGGACGTTTGGACCTGAGAATTAACTGCTCGACAAGATTCCTCAAATTTTCCTTACTGTGCACTGTTGCACCTTTTAGGATTTAATTTTATCCCTTTCTCTTGAATCTTAAACAGCCTAGATTTAACTAAATGTATGAAGACGTAACTTAAATCGGTACGAAAAAAGGTTTTTTGCAGATGATTTAAATGAAGTCCACCCTGAAGCCATTATCCATAAACTTAATTAGTCACCTTTACATTACATAAGGCTAATATATGACGCAACATCGATCATGTTCACAGATACAAGCAACTGTGCACATACAGACAAACAGTAATACCTCCGAGATCAAATTATAGCTTCTCGCCCAACAGTAAACACAAACAGATCACAGCTCATGTCTGAGGGCATCGTCTAATTAGCAGAAAAGTAAGTCCTACAAAGTAACACCTCTAAACCACTGAGGCACCGGGCCAATCTAAGGTGTTAAAAAAATAAACTGCTATGATGAAAACAGGTAAACAAGTCAGACTGCAACTTTTTATGAACTCCATGAAACCAAAGAAAGGTCTTAAAGTTTTACAGGCCCGAGCAAATTTTTTTTCAAATTCACCCAGTCTTCCACTAACATCATGAAAAATATCAAACTCTGACAGAAGTTAAAGTTCATGGGACTAGAACATTTTTTTTTTGTTTTACTTAAAAAGGCAGCTACATCTTTAATCATTCATCTGAGCACTTTAAAAGATCTTGACCTCACATAACATCCATTCTCAAACAGCTTCTTTTCTACTTTGATGTCAACCTGTTGGACATATTTGCTCCAAGCATCTGCATGACTGGAATTACCTTTTCATCCTGCAGGAAGCAGAAGATGGTTGTCTTACTGATGGGCTGCTGTAACAGTATGCTGAAGGAACGTCTTGTAGAAAATCAGCCAATGAAGGGGTCAGGTCATCTGAAAGTTGGAGAGATCGAACATTTAGAGAACATTCAACAAAGCATTTTTTGTAAAGACTCTTAATAAGTTGAACCAAGACATTTCACTGTTAAAATGGAATAAAAAATAATATTTTTTTGTTTTGAATTTGAGGTTTTACCTTCACTGTCGGAGTTTAAATTAGGTTTAAACTGATATTTATTGTATTTCATCACTTTTTGCATGTGTGATATTATTTCTTTTCTGATCCAGAGGAGGCTCTTTATTTCTGTCTTCCAATTCATGTTTATGTTTAATTCCAAACAAGTAAGAACACTTTTAAACAGAAAATAATCATTCTTTTGGCATATATGCACGGAAAAAAAACAGCACAAAATAATATGTAATGTTTTGCCTCATCAACTTCACTAATTTTTTAATGCTTATCATGATTGTGATATTAGCAGTTGAAACAAATTGAAACAGTGGCAACAAAAGACTGGGAAAGTTATGAAATGCTATAAAAACATCAGTTTGGAACAGTCCACAGGTAAACACGTACATTAGTAACAGATGATAGTTGGTCATAATTTGCTGCAGGGGTATTTTTGAAAAACAACCTAAAACATTTTACAGCATGAAGTTAAATTTTAAGTGAAGCATTAATTAGGTGGAGATCAGGTTCCTGTGCTTGGTTAAGAGTGGTGAGTGTAGTTGGAGTAGTTGCTGTATTAACAGTTCACTAACCTAGCTAACTGCTTAACCGTAAAAGCTAATGTTAGCTTGCTGAAATATGACTGTGTTTAATAGGAAGAGTGAAAGATGTACAACAAACTATACTCAACATACTTACATGACCAGACACAAAATTAAAAGCAGTTTCAAAATATCAGATGGTCCTAAAATGCCAGGTAGATTGGCATAAACATGGCATGCATGAAAGCAAAGATGGGGTTAGGGTTTTGGATTTAAATTGTAATATTTAGAGTTTAGTCAGGATGCTTCCTGTAAGATGCATTGAGGGTTTCTGGAGTCTTTTATTGTTGGGGTTGATATGAATAAGCACGTGCTGAAGAGATTTTCACAACCTGGCAACCCAAAAGTTGTTAACTTGCTTATAATTTATATACAGAGCGTTAATGATTCATTTAACATTAATAGGGCCACATGTAAATTGTGTTTTATCTAAGAACTTTTCATGGAGACATATTATGGCTGAAAGACGTGAAAAGATGATGAAGGGAGAGTGAAATGTAGAGGGAGTGATGGAGTTAAGATAATGAAAGACTGTAGTGACATCATCTCACTGGGTTGAAAAGTAAGAGGGTGATGTTACAGGAAGATAAGTGAACTTTCCAGGAGACAATTTAAAAATTTCTCTTGGCTTCCTCTCATCCTTACTTCTCCTTACACTGACCACACTGAAAACCTACCTTAAACTACACTAAATTATCAAAAGATTGATTTAAGCGTGAAAAATGAATGATGAATCAAAATCATATTGTTGGGAGGGAGAGGCGTGATGAAGATGATGATGAGTATGAGAAGTTGCATCACTCATCAGGTGTTTCAATGGGTAGGAGGGAGGGTTAGAGGAGGATAAATTAACTGCTTGTTGCTGAGTTGCAGCTCTTGTCCTCCCTGATGGAGAACACTGCTGCCCCTGAGCTCTGCTTTCCAAACTTCAACTCCTCCTGCAGGCGGCTGCTGCGAACAAGTCTTGAGACTGCAGTACTCTACACCCTACTGGCCTTCATCTCTCTGCTCACTGTGACTCTAAATCTGCTCGTCATCATCTCCATCTCACACTTTCGGCAGCTCCACACCCCGACTAACACCCTGCTAATGTCTCTGGCTGTGGCAGACCTGGTGGTGGGGTTGCTGGGGATGCCTATTGAAGGACTGCGTCACATGGAGACGTGCTGGTTGTTGGGGAGGGTGATGTGTGCTCTGACTCCTTATGTGTCATACTGTTTGGTTTCTGCCTCTGTGGGCCACATGGTGCTCATATCCATAGACCGTTATCTGGCTATATGTGACCCACTGCTTTATTCCTCCAAAATGACTCTGAACAGAGTAAAAATCCTAATCTGTTTATGCTGGGCCTGCTCTCTGCTCTACAATGGCTGTATTCTGATAGGACACTTAGGGCAGCCGTACAGGTTCAACTCTTGTCATGGGGAGTGTGTTGTGGTCATCAGTCACACCTCAGGAACTGTTGACCTATTTATGACCTTTGTGGGGCCCTGTATTGTCATGGTTGTTCTCTATATGAGGGTTTTTGTGGTTGTTCTTTCTCAGGTGCGTGTCATTCGGTTGCAGACTGCCGCCACCTCTGTCACTGCAGAACTCACTACTAGAAAATCAGAGAGGAAGGCAGCCAGGACTCTTGGCATTGTGATAGCTGTATTTTTGATGTGTTTTTGCCCATATTACTATCCTGCTATCGCAGGTGAGAATATCTCAAACAGCTTGTCATACTTAGTAGCATTGTCTTGGATCATGCTGACAAACTCCTGTATGAACCCTCTGATTTATGCTCTGTTCTACCCATGGTTTAGGAAAGCTATCAAACTTATCCTCAGCCTTAAAATACTGCAGCCTCATTCGAGGGAGATCAAGATTCTGTAGAAAGGGCTGAGACTGTGACCTTCATTGTTCTGGTTTGTCTTTGGCCTGCCTGTTTTGTTCTGTTGCAGCACCACAGAGATGCTCTAGAGAGGCCTCAAGCACAGAGCTCCTTTTTTGTCATGCTCTCATGTTGTCAACAGCTCTCTGAACAAATACACCTCATCACTAAGTGAAGCACAAGAATCAATGGCATCTCACTGCAAAAGTAGATAAACCCTGAATGAAATACTTTATGCACAAGATCTGTGCTGAGCAACAAAATATTAAGTTCATGAAAAACAGAGAGATGAAAATGAGCTTTACAAGTGTATACCTCTACCTATTTTCTGTCATCACAAAATGTGTTTTTTTTCTGTTTTGTCTACTAGATTGTCATTGGAACACAAGATCTGCAAACAAGCTTACAAATATATTTTTGATAGAGTATAATATATATAAACATTGTATTTCAACTAATAAGGTAGCAGGCATCTTTGTTTTTCACTGGCCTTGTCACTTTCTCTGTTTTGTCGCTCTCATCACCATGACTTTTATGTAGCACTAGAATGTATCTTTCATTTATTTCTCTTGACAGCTTTGCTATCAAAAATAACCAAATCAGCGTTTCCATCTCTGATTTGTTTAATTTACTTTATTCAGCCCTGCTATCAGATGGCTTGTTTGTCTTGCTGCAAATTACTGTCTGTTAAAAGAAACATGAAAACTTTGAATTTCTAACACAAAAACATATATGTTCTGTGCCACCATTGATTTAAAGTCTAAACACGTAAAATGAACCCTAATGTGCATGCACACTCAGTATTATACTTCATATTCATCAGTTTGTTATGAATTATCATTAAATCTCCTTTGACTTACTAGTTTACCAGCCACATCCCAGAGTCTGTGTGAGTCAGGCCTGTAAATCACAACAAGTATAATATGATAAGAATACATCAGAGTTTGAAGGTTCAAAGATACTGTACAAAAAAATAATCGTTTGAAATAAAAAAATCTGAATAAAAAAACACAAAAGAACACACCTGTCCCCCTTCCTTTTTGACCAAACTATTACTGAGATGCTCTAAAACTAAACATGCCACAAATTGCACGTGTCCTCATGGAAAATGGAAGAAGACAGTCTGTTTTACAAGGCAGTTCTTCAACTATACATCTTTAAAAAATAATAAACTGTGTACACTGGATTTGCTGAACAGCTACACACTGCTAAATACATCTTAGCAAAAAGCTGTACAGAGACATATGGCTGCACATTCTGGCTGTGGCCACATGAGGGCGCTGCTTTAAATGATAGAAACAATCCTGTATTGCAGAGAATGTTTTCTGTCTTGATGTACAGCAGAAGGGGTTACACACCTTAAGGAAAAAATAATCAGAGTGATCTTGAGTTGAAGTGAAACAGAAACTTAAAACATGAAAACAGAGCTCAGATGACTGTTTCCAGAAAAAAAAACAATAAACACACATCTCTACTTTTAAAAAATTACATTTCAGTACAGTACATTACACATACACACATATATGTATATATATATATATATATATATATAAATATACATATATATGTGTGTGTGTGTGTATATGTATATGTATGTATACACACACACACAAATATATATAAATATAGATATTAGGACTGTCAAAATTTACGCATTAACGAATGCGATTAATCTGGAAACAATAGTGTGATTGACACTAACCCCTAACCCTGTCTCAGCACTACATGGAAGATCCTGTCAGGCATCATAGCGGCTAAGCTGGTTAGGCATGTGGCTCAATACATAAGCAAAGCCCAGAAAGGGATTGGCAGCAACACCAGAGGAGCCAAGCACCGGCTGCCGGTTGACAGGGCAGTCTCTTGAGACTGTAAGACTAGGAACACCAACCTGTGCACTGCCTGGATTGACTACAAGAAAGTCTATGACTCGATGGATACTGGAGTGCTTAAAGCTGTACAACATCAACAGGGCACTAAGAGCCTTCAACAAGAACTTCATGGGACTGTGCAAGACAACACTGGAGGTAAACTCAAAGCCGATTGGTGAAGTAAGCATTAAGTGCAATATGTACCAAGGAGATGCTTCTTCCCTCCAGCTGTTCTGCATTGGCCCGAACCCTCTCAGTCAGATCATCACAAAGAGCCTCTTCAATACAGATTCAGAAATTGAACAATCATCTGTGCCGAATATGAACTGGAGGTCAAGATGGAAGACACCCCCAAAGGTGGCATGTGACTTTCAGATTCAGACAGACAAGATGGTGGTCACTAACCAACCAGAGCGAAGAAAGTAGTGGTAACAGGTGTGGCAATCCCAAGTGACAGCAACATCAAAAGAAAGAACACAAGAAGCTTGTGTAATATTAAGGTCTCCAAAGAACAACATCTAAGATCTCTGTCCAGAGGAGCGCAGTACTAGGAAAAGCTCAGATCCTGCATGGAACCCTCAAGCTCCAAGGCCTCTGGTACAGGACCCGAGCTTGAAGGTGACAAAGAACACCCAGAAGCTGTGCATACAGTACATATATAATTTTTAAATGTATATTACTTTAAAGGAAGGTAATTTGCATGAGGTGGAGTAATAACAAAATAACCTAAAAATGACTAAAAAACTGCAGACATTGATTTTCCACTCCATTTCGAGGTATTCACTCAATGTTTTAAGCTGCTTTTAAATGACCATTCTTGCCACCTCCTGCTTTCATCAGAAGCTCCATCGCACAACATCCTGTGTAAAGATGTTAAGGGTGTATGTATAAATAACCATTCATTATTAATAACGCTGCATTAGACAAAGACTTTGTTTTTCTAAACATGTTAAACTAATGACTTGTTCTCAGTCTTGGTCACGAAAAAGCTCATCTTCGAATCTGCATACAATATCACAATAAAAAACCCACCTAAAGCTTAACAAAAATTTAGCATGTGATCAATTCAAAATGTGAATGCTGATTCAAAATCATATTGTTGGGAGGGAGAGGCGTGATGAAGATGATGATGAGTTAGAGAAAAGTTGCATCATTCATCAGGTGTTTCAACAGGCAGGATGGAGGGTTAGAGGAGGATAAATTAACAGCTTGTTGCTGGGTTGCAGCTCTTCTCCTCCCTGATGGAGAACACTGCTGCCCCTGAGCTCTGCTTCCCAAACTTCAACTCCTCCTGCAGGCGGCTGCTGCGACCAAGTCTTGAGACTGCAGTACTCTACACCTTACTGGCCTTCATCTCTCTGCTTACTGTGACACTAAATTTGCTCGTGATCATCTCCATCTCACACTTCCGGCAGCTCCACACCCCGACTAACACCCTGCTAATGTCTCTGGCTGTGGCAGACCTGGTGGTGGGGCTCCTGTCAATGCCCATCGAAAGCCTGGGCTACATGGAGATGTGCTGGTTGTTGGGGAGGCTGATGTGTGCACTGGCTCCTTATATTTCATTCTGTTTGGTCTCTGCCTCCGTGGGCCACATGGTGCTCATATCCATAGACCGTTATCTGGCTATATGTGATCCTCTGCTTTATTCCTCCAAAATGACTCTGAACAGAGTAAAAATCCTAATCTGTTTATGCTGGGCCTGCTCTCTGCTCTACAATGGCTGTATTCTGATAGGACACTTAGGGCAGCCGTACAGGTTCAACTCTTGTCATGGGGAGTGTGTTGTGGTCATCAGTCACACCTCAGGAACTGTTGACCTATTTATGACCTTTGTGGGGCCCTGTATTGTCATGGTTGTTCTCTATATGAGGGTTTTTGTGGTTGTTCTTTCTCAGGTGCGTGTCATTCGGTTGCAGACTGCCGCCACCTCTGTCACTGCAGAACTCACTACTAGAAAATCAGAGAGGAAGGCAGCCAGGACTCTTGGCATTGTGATAGCTGTATTTTTGATGTGTTTTTGCCCATATTACTATCCTGCTATCGCAGGTGAGAATATCTCAAACAGCTTGTCATACTTAGTAGCATTGTCTTGGATCATGCTGACAAACTCCTGTATGAACCCTCTGATTTATGCTCTGTTCTACCCATGGTTTAGGAAAGCTATCAAACTTATCCTCAGCCTTAAAATACTGCAGCCTCATTCGAGGGAGATCAAGATTCTGTAGAAAGGGCTGAGACTGTGACCTTCATTGTTCTGGTTTGTCTTTGGCCTGCCTGTTTTGTTCTGTTGCAGCACCACAGAGATGCTCTAGAGAGGCCTCAAGCACAGAGCTCCTTTTTTGTCATGCTCTCATGTTGTCAACAGCTCTCTGAACAAATACACCTCATCACTAAGTGAAGCACAAGAATCAATGGCATCTCACTGCAAAAGTAGATAAACCCTGAATGAAATACTTTATGCACAAGATCTGTGCTGAGCAACAAAATATTAAGTTCATGAAAAACAGAGAGATGAAAATGAGCTTTACAAGTGTATACCTCTACCTATTTTCTGTCATCACAAAATGTGTTTTTTTTCTGTTTTGTCTACTAGATTGTCATTGGAACACAAGATCTGCAAACAAGCTTACAAATATATTTTTGATAGAGTATAATATATATAAACATTGTATTTCAACTAATAAGGTAGCAGGCATCTTTGTTTTTCACTGGCCTTGTCACTTTCTCTGTTTTGTCGCTCTCATCACCATGACTTTTATGTAGCACTAGAATGTATCTTTCATTTATTTCTCTTGACAGCTTTGCTATCAAAAATAACCAAATCAGCGTTTCCATCTCTGATTTGTTTAATTTACTTTATTCAGCCCTGCTATCAGATGGCTTGTTTGTCTTGCTGCAAATTACTGTCTGTTAAAAGAAACATGAAAACTTTGAATTTCTAACACAAAAACATATATGTTCTGTGCCACCATTGATTTAAAGTCTAAACACGTAAAATGAACCCTAATGTGCATGCACACTCAGTATTATACTTCATATTCATCAGTTTGTTATGAATTATCATTAAATCTCCTTTGACTTACTAGTTTAGCAGCTACATCCCAGAGTCTGTGTGAGTCAGGCCTGTAAATCACAACAAGCAGAAAATGGTAAGAAGATATCTGAGTTTGAAGGTTCAAAGATATTGTACAAAAACATTCATTTGAAATGAAAAAATCTGAACATACACCATAAAAGAACACACCTGACCCCCACCCCCTTTTGGCCTCGGAGATGCCCTACAACTAAACATGCCTTAAACTGAACATGTGTCCTTATGGAAAGCGGAAGAACAAAGTTTTACAAGGCAGTTCTTTGACTAAAAATCTGTATCAAATTATAAACTGATTCTGTATTTGCTGAACAGCTACACACTCTCCTGCTAAATACATCTTAGCAACTACCTGTACTTAGCCCCAAACATACTACATGCACATTCTTGTTGTAGCCACATTGGGGCGCTGCTCCCGACACTAAAGACAACAGTGTACTGCAGAGGATGCCTGCTGTCTCTATGTCCAGCAGAAAGCACTGTAGATTTCTAAAGTACTCGGTGGATCCTTTTTAAATCTTTTTTGGGTAAAAATCTATTTTTGACAGTTTTTATTTGGTAGGTAGTCTTTAAGTTTTGTTAAATCCACTGTCACAAACTGTAAAAATCCCAATTTTAACCTCAACCATTACATCCAAGGGTAGGATGGCTGTCTAAAGGGATGAAAGCAGCTCCTGAGAGAAGCTAAAATCATTAGGTACAAATGCTAAGTATGTGGCCGTGCGTCTTCAATGTATGATCTGGTAAATGTTTCCTACAGAATAAAAATATACAAAATCATTTAAATACAAAATTTGTTATCTTTATTATACTCTTTAAGTTTGAAATGCACAAAGATGTAAAAAAAAAAAAACCTCTAGTGTTACCAAGCATAAACATACACAAAAATTAACATGGGATCAATTCCAGAATAAATATGAACGACGAATAAAAATTTAATTGTATGGGGAGGGAGAGGAGTGATGAGGATGATGATGAGTAAGAGAAGAGTTGCATCACTCATCAGGTGTTTCAACGGGCAGGAGGGAGGGTAAGAGGAGGATAAATTAACTGGCTACTGAGGTGTTGCAGCTGCTCATCTCAAATGTGATGGATAGCAGCGGGGGCCCTCTTCTCTGCTTCCCAAACCTCAACTCCTCCTGCAGGCGGCTGCTGCGACCAAATCTTGAGACTGCAGTACTCTACACCTTACTGGCCTTTATCTCTCTGCTCACTGTGACACTAAATCTGCTCGTCATCATCTCCATCTCACACTTCCGGCAACTCCACACCCCTACCAATGCCTTGCTTCTGTCTCTGGCTGTGGCAGACCTGGTGGTGGGGCTGCTGGTGATGCCCATCGAAGGCCTACGCTACATAGAGTCATGCTGGTTGTTGGGGAGGGTGATGTGTGCTCTGACTCCTTATGTGTCTTATTGTCTGCTCTCTGCCTCTGTGGGCCACATGGTGCTCATATCCATAGACCGTTATCTGGCTATATGTGATCCACTGCTGTATGTCTCTAAGATTACCCTTTACAAAGTAAAAATCCTAATCTGTTCATGCTGGGCCTGCTCTCTGCTCTACAACGGCTGTATTCTGATGGGACACTTGGGGCAGCCAGATAGGTTCACCTCCTGTCATGGGGAGTGTGTTGTGGTCATCAGCCACATCTCAGGCATGCTAGATCTCTTCTTCTCATTTGTGGGTCCTTGCACTGTGATGCTTGTTCTCTATATGAGGGTTTTTGTGGTTGTTCTTTCTCAGGTGCGTGTCATTCGGTTGCAGACTGCTGCCACCTCTGTCACTGCAGCACCAACTGCTAAAAAATCAGAGAGGAAGGCAGCCAGGACTCTTGGCATTGTGATAGCTGTATTTTTGATGTGTTTTTGCCCATATTATTATCCTGCTGTTGCAGGTGAGGACACCTCCACTAGCTTGTCTTATTACGCTCTGTTGTCTTGGATCATGCTGACAAACTCCTGTATGAACCCTCTGATTTATGCTCTGTTCTACCCCTGGTTTAGGAAAGCTATTAAAGTCATCTTTACCCTCAGAATAATGCAGCCTCAATCCCGGGAGATCAAGATTCTGTAGTGCTAAAATGGTCTGTGCTTGGTTACTTTAAGCTTAAATGAAACACACTGTTTTGTATCGACAGTTTGTAAAAATGTTTGTGTGTTCAGCTAAACTCACTGTGTATTAAGTGTTTAATTAGCAGATCTCGACACCCTTAACAGTGGTTTCAGCTGCAGAATTTCTCATTTTGTCACACACTTTGGAGCTTAACACATAAAAAGAATGAAGATTTTGAAGTGACAAGATTTTTCCACAACGTGAAGAAGCATATTTTCATAATTTATAACTTATAAGCTTAGGTAAGATCTCAGTTTATCAATTAATCTTGTACTTAACCTGACTGTCAAATACATCAACTTCATGCATGTATATAGAGTGCATGTGGGTGTCTTAAGCATGTACAATGCATTATTAGTCAGCGATTATGACAAAGCGGTAATATTGAATGGATTTGCTGCCTACTGATAGCATGTAGAAAAAATAAAATAAAAGTAAAATTGCATTCTTTCAGAGCTTTGTAAATAAAGCATGGCTTTGACTATGGTAAATTTATTAATTTTACCTGTGTGGGTTAGCATGAACTTAATTAAAAAAAAAAAATAAAGATAGTATTTTCTTTTTCCACCCGTTTTTCTTGTAAGCGTGTAAGCAACAACACGGTTCTTGGACACTTAGTTGCAGTTGCATCATCCGAAGCAGTAGGGGGCGGTGTTAACCAGTAATCTTCACAACGAGCACCGGAGAGAAAGAAAACAACGGAGCTAGCCTAGCCTCTAATCCGTACAACTTTTACTCTAACTGCTTTTCAAAACATTGATTTACAGTGTGTCGACCGGTGACGCTGATAAAGTTGCCGATCGAGTATGCCGCACACGAACAAACACCTTTCTGTGCTAGCATATTAACGTTACTTAAATGATACACCAGTTAACTAACTAGTTAGCAGCCTGCTAACTTTAGCCGCAAAAGCTAATTTACACTAGCCAGCTGTTACCAACTGACAGCACCTGACATACAAGTTTCATATGCGTTTGTGTCATACTAGTAAAGTTTGTAATTTAATCAGGTAACTTTACCTGCGGGACAGAGTGGCTGGTTGACATAAGCTGCTACTTTTAAACTTGTCGTCCTTTATCGAGCTTTAATGGAAGGACGGGGTCTATACTGTCCGTACTCGACGTATTTTCCCATTCAGCAATACAGGTGTGAACAGTTGTGACGATGTTTACCTACTGTTGTATTGAAAGGGGACATATCCTAAATTTAAGCAATCCTGTGTTTTAACCCTTTTAAAGTTTTGCTATATAATGTTACTTTTACTGGATATGAAGTAATTGTCATGGATAAATAGCTACATTTTAGCACCAGCACTAAATGCGTATGAGTTAAAAGGATGAGGCCATTGTAGGAAATTGTGATCATATTTGTGTATAATAAAACAATAAAAACTTTTTTCAGACTCCACACATAATTCTTTAAAACTACAGCAAAATAAATGTTGAATTGAGACATTTATTTAAGACTAAAGCGACAGAACCACAGCCACAGGTTTGATGTAATCCAGGAGCGCTATTTTTTGCCAGCAGGTGGCGCCAGTTAGTTTGCTTTCTAAAGATTGGCTGTGAGTATGGCCAGATTGGTTGGAGAATTTAGAATAAGATGTTATTTGGCTTGCACAAACCACAGTGCATTCTGAACCGGGCGATAATGATAATGATTCTGACAATATGTTAATCTTAGCAAACATCCACATTGCTTGGTGGGTATTTAATTGCACCAAGTAAAGTTCTTTAGACATGTTGTTTTGAATCCCTCTGGTTTTCAAGGATAGTCAGTCTCTTGATTCCGACATCCACTCAATAAACCAGGCATCAAATGAGTCAAACACCCACTATCTGAGATAAAATACATGCAACTCAAAGAATCAATGCAGCTGCATATAAGAAACATAACCACAATGGTCAAGTCAATACCCCGAACTTAAGAAGTCACTTAGAGTCACCTGGAATTCCTGCAATCCAGACCATATTAACACAGCAAACCCTATCTCTTTCTTATCGAACTTAACTGTCATCTCTACAACTCAGGGGTATGGCTTTTCGTAATATTCTTAACACTACCATCTACTTCAAGGTAATCTAAGTAGTATTGTAGTGATAGATGGTGACCATGCTTGAGGGTTCATAGAGGTTTTGAAAATTGTTGCACCCAGCCACTGAGTGATTTAAGAATTATCTTGTTCCCCTGGAGGAGAAATATTTGACGTCCTTTTTTGTTTTTGGTTTCCTGAGTAGGTGGAGGCTTAGTGCAGGAACACAGCCACAGTTCTGGAGTCTGACGGGACATGTGAAGCACGCATCAATGCTGCAGTAGGTTGCAAACAAGCCCGAATCCTTGCTTCAGCGGACGAAAAAGGCCAAGCAGTTCACACAGTGGCTGCTTGGTGCATTT
>JAUZTA010000005.1:23161138-23174267 GCA_034780835.1 Ctenochaetus striatus | reverse complement strand
TCCTCACAGATTCAGATCTTTGGTTAAGTTTGGTCACATGAAGCTGTTTACGTAGGTTGATATAAAATCATGAGGATGGAGCTCAGTTATCTAAACCAGAATACGTTCAGTGTGTGAGACAGTCAGACAGAAGTTTTCATCAGAGCGTCAAACAGGAAGTCAAACGCACAGATAAGATCAACATGATAAATAATGAGACTGAAACTTGCTGTAAGTCGGAAAAAACATGCAGCAGACTTTATTCAAAAGCAGTTACAATACATATAAATATTTCTGCTGTTTGGCCTCATGAATGACTCGACAACAGAACAAATAAAAACACTGAATTCAAAAAATAAAAAAGCTGATATAACAAATGTACAGTTATAAATAGAACTCTCATACATTCACACAGTCACACACATTATTATCAGAAATATAAACAGAAAAATGTGGTTTCATGTCCACAGTTTGCATCCACTCTTCAGGTAAAGGTTCAAAACTGGAGAAGTTCATTTCTTAATACCGAATGACCTCTAGGGGTCGGTGTTTGTATGTGAGACAGAGAAGAAAAGGAAGGTTATCAGTTGTTATGTGCAACAGTGCAAGAAGAATGAAACATGTTTAATGTTTTAACTGTGAAAAAACAGCAGTAGTTTCAGTGGTTCTCCTGTAAAAAAGTTATTTCATTCTTTCATCGTTTCACTCAGTTAATCATTTTGTTTTTGTAAAAATAAACACAAAAAGCAGGAACGATGAGCCGAAACACTGCGTTCAGGTCACGAGACGTTCACGTTTTTCAGGCATTCTGAGCATCACGGTGAGTTTTTATTGAGTTTTTATTGTTCAGGTTTCTGATTGTGGGTCAGAACTCTGTGAAACCAGAACTGGACAGCAGGACCTGGACCCCCTCCTCACGCCTCCTCGATGGGCGGGCTGTTGAAGCAGCCGTCGGGCACGGCCCTCAGGATGTCCTCCAGGTTAGCGATGTCTGCCAGGATGGTGTCGATGTCCAGGTTGATGCCGGTCAGCCGGCGTCGCTGGGCGGCCTCCTGCTCCTCCATGTCCTGGAGCCGAGGCCTCAGGCGGCCCTCCACGTCCCTCTGAGCGTCGGCCACAGAGTCCTCCAGCTGCTTCAGAAGATTCTCATCCACAACACCATCCTTGTCTGAGGAGAAGAGGAAGAAGATTCAGAGGACAAGACAGAAGCTAAAAACCCTGTTCAGCATGAGTCCTGCAAATGTGACACTGAAGTGGTTCTCTGCATTCTGGCCACTAGGGTGCAGCACAACACGCTGTGAAGACTACTTTGGCGACTGGAGACGAGGTGTTTAGAAAACCAGAACAGGAAGCTAAAAGCTAAATGCTAACATGCTTGTGTTCACACAAAAATACTCAGTGCAGCTTCAACGTTTGTGTCATTTATGTTTAAAAAATGTTTCCACATTCAGTGTGAGATTCATTCAAGGGAACAAGGAGCATCAAACCATTTTCACAGATCTGATGATGTTTCCTCTGAAGTGGCAGAGAAACATCAGGTCCAGACCGAAGCTCCATGTCTGCACAGAGGAAACAACCAGCAGCTGTTTCCTGCTCAGTGAGAAGAAAAGCTGCACTTACTTATGTTGGCCAGCAGGTTGCTGACGTCTCGCAGCGTTTTGGCCACGGCGGCTCTCGTCTGTCTGGTGTTGTCGAAAGCTCCAGCAGCTCCAGCAGCAGCCTGCAGAGGAAACATCTCCATCACTGACCCAGACTCAACCGTTTGTGACTCATACAATATTAGAGAAAGTACTTATACCACAGAGTAAAAATACTCTGTTACAGTAAAAGAGCTGCATTAAAACTGTGCCTTAAGTAAAAGTAAATGAGTATACTGAGTAATCTGTAGTTAGAGTACTGAGAGTAAAGATAGTGGTATGAGTCAGATGTCTCCTGTATGTGTGTGTGTGTGTTCTCCTCTTCTATCTGATCTCATTGGATTCTTGTAACTGATCATCAGAATAATAATTAATTTTCTGTCAATAAACTCATTGATTAAGCCGTTTCTGTAGATTTGTTCTGTCGGACAAATTCAGTGGTGCAGGGGTAGAAAGTAGCATTAACTGGAAATATCCAAATACAATTTCCTCAAAACTGTACTTAAGTAGAGTACTTGAGTAAAGTTACTTAGTTACAGTCCAGCTTTGGGCCCCTGTTGTGTGCACAGCTCACCTGGTTGGCGTCGGCCTCCAGCATCCTGACGGCCTCCAGCTCAGAGTTCAGGCCTGCGGCTGCAGCGTCCGCCTTCGACTTCAGATCCATCGAGTCCCTGTTCAGTTTGACGGCTTTGCTCAGCAGATCAGCATGAGGTGGCAGAGATCCAACTGAGCTCTGAAAGATCAGGGCAGAACAGGAAGTGGTCGGGTCAGAACAGGAAGTGATCAGGTCAGAGCAGGAAGTGAGTCAAACCAGTTTATGTGAACACAAACTCGACATGAACGCAGATCGACTGCTTTCAGTTTAACCTGCAGAAACTTGAACAGCCTGAATCACATGACTGCTGCCCCCTACAGGTATGTTTATGAGCGTGCTGATTGGCTGTTACCTTCAGACCGTTGACCTCGTTCTCCAGCATGCTGATTGTTCCCAGTGCGATGTCGTACTCCTTGGTGACGTCTCCCAGGACCGACAGAGTCTCACCGTTGCTCCTGACAGCCTGCTGGATGGTGCCGTTGATGCCAGGAAGACGCTTGATGGCGGCGTCGGCCAGAGCTCGGCCGCCATCGATCTGCTGATCAAAACCTGCAGAGGAGACGAAAAGTCACAGTCAGTTTGGTGCTTTAGCTGTTTAGAAGAAACGAAGCGCGACCCCTCGGGGCATCTGCAGACCTTTCAGGGTGTTCAGGGCGTCGTCCAGCTCCTGGGTGTTGCCGTTGATGCGCTGCAGAGCGCCTTCGGTGACGGCCTTGGCGCCGTTCACTCTGTCCAGCAGCTTGTTGGCTTCCTGCAGAGAGAAACCAGGTGGACATCAAAGATCTGCACAAAGTTCTGTCATTTTACCTCACATCTGTGTTTTTTGCTCCACAGTCTGTACGAGAGAGATGAGGCGCTTCGTAACTTTTTAAAGTTGTAACCAAGACTGTAATAAAGTAATCTTTCACACAGAATAGAATCTAATTACACATTTTTTCAAATATCTGATTATAGTTTTTTTTTGTAATCCTGATTACATGTAATCTCTTAATGGCCTTATCCTATATAAATGCACTCTCCAGAATGACACTGACAGAAGAAAAACTGCAGTACAGTTCAGAGTACAGAGTACTTCAGTACAGAGTACTTCTGAAGGTTAAACGTATGACTGGATTCCCACAATCCTTCAGTACCTGCTGGGCGGCCTTCCCGTTGGCCAGCAGGTCCGCGGCGGCAGCCATGTCTCGCTGCACGCCTGCCTGCAGCTTCTCAAAGCCGGAGATGTCTCCATCCACTGTCTGCTTCAGACCATCCACCCTGGCAACCATGGCGTCCGCCGCTCCCTGAGCATGATGGGAAAACACAGGAGTGAGAGACAGAAGAAGAAGAAGAGCTTCCTCATGAATGTTTCCTGCAGTCTGGACTCCTGGTGTTAGAAGCTGAACTACATGTTTGGATCTCCAACAGCAGCAGTTACCTTCAGGGACGATGGGAGGCCTCGCTCCATGCTGCTGATGTCTTTCAGCATGCTGTCCGCCATCTTGCTCTCGTCTCTGGCCTCGCCGCTCAGCCGGGTCGCCTGCTTCTCCAAACCCTTCACCTGGGCTGAAGTCTGATCGTACCTGAACACACATGGACATGATCAGTTCAGAGTGTAAACACACGTTCAGCAGGCGGTCGTTTCTGTGAAAAGGTTTTCAGTCTTTGTCTTTTTAATGAAGGAGGATTTTAAACAAACAGACGCCTGACGGACAGATTACCGTCACATGTCACCTGTTTTCACTCACATGGTTTTCAGGTCTCCGATCAGCTCCTTCACTTTGTTCTCCTTGTTCATGAGAGTTCGGACCAGAGCCAGGCTCTTCTGCGAGTCGCTCAGAGCGTCGGCGGCGGTTCGCTCCACAGCGTTTGCCTTCGTCTCATGTCTGCAGGACGGACAGATGACAAGCAGTGAGGTCACAAACATCAAACATGGAGCCGGAAACCTCGTGTTCATTTATTCAACAACATGAAACCAACATGACAGACTTACTCATCAGCCAGACTGGACGCCGTCTGCACCAGAGAAGACAGGAAGTTCGGACTCAGCGGAGCGTCTCCAAGAGGAACATCCTGACAGGAAGCAAGAGAGAGAGCACACCAATCACATCATCACCATCACCAACATCACCACCATCACCATCATCATCATCACCAACATTAACATCACTGTCGCAGTAACAGTTCAGTATCGCCACCTGCTGGACACAACAGAATCGAGTCAAATCAACATTAAGGAGTTTTTATCAGGAATCAAAAACAAAACTGAGACGGTCGATCATTTGAAATCACAACACAAAGCAAAGATCCTTCACAGTTTGACTCCACTAAATCAGAAAAAACATGAATTTATCAGAATAAAAACACATCTGACACAAATCTGAAGATGTCTGACTCAGTTCATGAAGGTTTCATGTGGTCGGAAAATTAAAAAAAAAGATCTTCATCATTTTAGGCCTTTTTACATTATTCTACTACATAATAAATAATATTCCTTTGTGGAAAAAATCGACTGCCACAACATAAAACCTGCAGCATGCACACTCTCACACATGACTGCCCCCGGTGGACATGCAGGGTCTTACAGCTGAGCGCAGGTCGCTCCTGGCCTTGTTCAGGTTCAGTCTCATCTCGTCTATCAGAGTCTGAACCTCCTCCACCTTCGTCTTGTACGTCTGCTGCTGTTGCCTGATGTCGTCGGCTGCGTCGGCCATGTTCTGGATGTCCTGCTCCTCGGCCAGCTGACTCCTGCTGATGGACGACAGACGGGCCTGCAGTCTCTTCTCCGTTCCTATTGGACACAGCGGGCGTGATGTCATTAGCATCAAACGGGTCTGTTTGTCATCATATCACATCATGATCTCACTCATTGGCTGAGTGAAGGTTGTCTCACCTGCGAGCTGCTTGGCGTTGTCCTGCAGGTCCTTGACCAGCTTCTCTGTGGCCCTCAGAGCCGCCTCCATCTCAGCACTGTTGGCTGGTTTCACACCTCCATCGACAGCTGAGAACAGAGTCTCCAGATCCTTCAGTTTGGCAGCGTACGTCTCCATCTGACACACAGAGTCCAAGAAACAGATTCACAACAGTTGTCTTTTCTTTCTGATCTTCATGTGTCTGAAGACAGGTGTTAACTTGGTGTGGAGTGGTGGTGGAGTGTGTTGAGGATCAGGAGGCCGTCCGTCGGTCACATGGTCGACCGTTTGACCCCCGGCTGCTCCTGTCCTCAACCCAAGGTCCCTTCAGCTGCCTACCTTTGCTTTGATGGGGCTGAAACAGGCGGGACAGTTGGACCGTTGGCACCTCAGACCCTCGAAGCCGGGTCTGCACCGACAGCGGCCCGACTCGTCACACTGTCTGGACTCGGAGCCCTGAAGGTCGCAGTCACATGCTGGTTCACAAACAAAAGAGGAAAAAACTGTTAACACCTGACATTCACAGAGCCGAGCTCACCTTCAGGTCCAAGGCTCAGGCTCTCTGTTTTACAGCTTTAACTTCAAAGAAAAGTGAAAATGTGGGTTAAATTCACACAAGTGAGGACATAACACTGAAAAACTCTGTTTTCTGCCGGCTGCTCATCAGCTTTACCTGCTGAGGTCAAACTGACAGCTGCAGGCGAGAAACCAGACAGGCACCAACAGAAACAGCAAAATAACAGTCTTCTCTCTTGCTTGCTGCTACAGGAAGTTTAAACCATCAGAGGAATCCTGACACTCTTTCATAAATACTGTAAAGTTCCTCGTGGTCTCGCTCTGCGTGCTGACTGTTGGCGGTTCTTACATTTGCAGGCGTCGGCGGCCCGGCTGTGGTAGAAACCCCGCTCGCAGGCCTCGCAGCTCCGTCCCGCCGTGTGGTTCAGACACCTCAGACAGTCGCCGCTGACACGGTCACAACTTCCCGCCACGCTGACATCAATGTGGCCGTTACACTGGCAGGGCCTGCAGGGTCGCTGCACACCGGCACCCCCTGCAGGATCACCGTAAAAACCCTCCTGACAGACGTCACAGCGGGAACCTGAGAGGGGAAAAACATATTGACCAGCCTCTAACATCAGTCATGACTGGATGTTTAAATAGTTACTGACAACTGGACAAATCCCTCTTAGCACCTTCTGGCTTAAAGGGGTCACGGGGGTGGGGTGTTGGGAAGAAGACCTACCTGTGGTCCCAGGTGGGCAGCGGTCACAGCGGGGCGTCAGTGAGCCAGTGGCCAGCGAGCAGGACGCTCCATCGGGACAGGGACACTTCACACAGCCGCGGGGCTGCCAGGGGTCGCGGTAAAAGCCGTCAGGGCAGCTCAGCTCTCCGGTGGTCTCGTCGGCAGAGTAACAGTCTCCGGTCTGCGGGTCGCAGCTGCCTCCTCTGCAGCTGCAGGGCTCACAGGGGCTGAGGGCTCCGTCTGCGGGGACCCGACGCGTGAACCCGGCAGCGCAGCGCTCACAGAAGTCGCCCTCGTATCCTGACGGACAGCTGCAAGTCCGAACCCAGCGGGCCGGGACTCCGTCTCCACGCTGTGCCGACACCAGCCGCACGTTATCCAGGTAACCACGTCCTGAACACAAGCAGGTAAACCCACAAGATCAGCCTCCAAACACGCAGCAGCGTTTCTGTGTCTGATGAGCTTTTATCATCTGGTTTCTAATAAACAAATTACTGCTGATACCTGATCCAGTATTTCAGGCGGTTTCAGAGTTTTTTTTCTTTTTTTATCAGTAAAGCAACATTAAGACGAGCTGAGGAGGAAGAAGGAGAAGGTTTTAAGAAGTGGACGTGAAGAAAATCTCACCGTTTTCACCGAATGTCGTCCTGATCTTGATGGCGGTGAGGTTCTGCAGGAGCGTCTGGAACTGGATGGAGGAGAGCTGAGGCCTCCACCTGCTGCCAGGCTGCTCATCCAGTCTGCTCATTGGACACGAGACGAGATCACACAGTTTATAACTCTGACACACAGGAATGATCACACACACATTTCAGCGGCAGTCAGAAGGATGTCAAACCCTGCAGGTCGGATCCGAACCAGCAGAGTCCAGATCACCGTCTGATTTCACTTTGATTATGTTTGATTCTCACCTGAAAATGTAGTTGATCCTCTGTCCGCTGGGGATGATGGAGCGCAGGTCGCCCAGGGAGGCAGACACCCGCAGACCAGCACCCTCCAGGATCACATCACTGGTGGACGGGTGTCGGACGCCGCGGTCCAAACGCAACGAGAAGGAGAGGTTCTGTCCATAACTCAGCAACTGATTCCCCAGGTAAGGAGCTGAAAGAGAGAAACACCTGGTCAGGAAGGAGGACAAGGGAGGAGGAGACAGGAAAGGAAAACAAAGGAAAGAAGGAAAAGAGAGAATGACAGGTAGACGCAGAAACCAGCAGATGCTAGATGATGGATGAGTGGGCGGGGCTTGTTCTCACCTGGGACTTGCAGGTAAACGGGCAGGCTGTTTTTGGAGATCACCTCCAGGTCCTGGTGTGTGGGAGACCAGCGGAAGTGAACGTTGTTGGGGGCGACGCCCTGCGCTGTCGTCGTCTTCCAACCCTCCGGACCTGAAAACACAACGCAGCCTGTCACACCTGTGTCCTCTGGAGCTTTTATTTTGAAATCAAGCCCAGATTTGTTAACTACTGAAATGATCAGGAATCTTTTATCGTGAAGTGGAGAGGAGGAAGGTTACCGTCAGCGAAGGTGGAGGTGATGCTGTGGACGGAGTAACCGGACTGTGGAGAACAGCGGCTGCTGTGGCCGTAACAGAAACACGGCATCGTCAAACTCCCAGAATCCTCTCTGGGCGGGCGCCTGAAACACACGGCAAACAACAGGAAGTTAGAGTTAGAAAAGACACGAACAGTCTCTGGTCCAGTTTGAGCAGTGAAAGGGTCTGAAAAGTTAATGGATCAGACAGCAAACATGAGTTAGTCAGGTCACATGGAAAGGAATAAAAGGGTTCAGATTTAAGGATCCAGTTGAGTTTTGGAAGTTTATCAGTCTGTAGGGATGAAATGAAACTTGTTGAAAGACTTCCTGGAAGGAGCTGATGTTTCCTGCAGTGAGCTGAGATGTTTTTTTAAATGTTTCCATCAGAGACTCTGATGAACATGTGACATTATTTTTGAGGAATCTGTGTTTCCTTACCTTTGTGAGCAGCCGTTTGGTCCGATCAGCCCGTCTGGGCAGCGGTCACATTTTTCTCCTGTGACGCCCTCTCTGCAGCTGCAGCGCCCCCTGCTGTCACACATGGCACTGACAGAACCTGGGGAGACGGGAATAAGTCAGGATGTGCGACATCAATGTCAGAACTGAGCATCTTTCTGGGTCAGCAGGTGTGTCTGAAGCACAGGTGTGTGCTGGGTTACTCACCGGCAGGATTGCAGAGGCAGGGTGTGCAGCTCAGTCTCGCCCCCTTCAGGTAGAAGCCGTCTTTGCAGCGCTCGCAGTGGCGGCCCTCGGTATTTCCGGTGCAGTCGACGCAGTGCAGGCCCCAGTTGTCCCGCAGGCAGTAACGAGACCGGCCATTGCAGTTGCAACGCGAACTCGCTGCAGGAAGGAAAGTCAGACATTTTGTTTCATTTGAAGGTCGTGAATCATTGACCATTAACGGAGGAACTGTGGTCTCTGCTCCGGCTGCTGATGTTTTGAGGTATTTTAGATCTGGTCTAATTAGTCTGATGATGTTCTGAAAAGTCCATGGAGCTTAAACCTGCTTCAGGAATGTTTACAGAGTGTGAAGTGTGCAATGAAATCCTGCAGCTGCCAGAAACCTCATCGTGCACACAGTCAGACCCGCCCTGCCACGCCTCACCGGAGGAAACGCCGCCGCCGCCTGCAGGCCTCAGCAGCCTGACTGACACCCACACATCTGATAAGATTGTTTCAAATGAAACGGCAGCTGCGTTAAAGCCTGATTTTAAATTCTCAGAGTTTCAACAGGCTGCCACTTGTTACTGCTGCTCGCAAGGAGGGAAGTCTCATACCATGAGCAGTTTGTGGTGGTAAAGTTCTGACAGGTCGGAAAAATGAGAGTCTGAAGGACTAACTGATCAGGGATCAGCCTGGAAGAACGTACTGCAGAGCAGACAGACAGACAGACATGCAGACAGACATGCAGGCAGACATGCAGGCAGACATGCAGACAGACATGCAGACAGACATGCAGGCAGACATGCTAGCTGTTTCTTTGACTGTTCGTCCACATGAACTACATTAGTTGGTTTGCTCACGTTTGACTGCAAGTTTATTTAGGAGATATTTTTGTAAAAGTTTCTGTTTCTTTGGTTTTTATGAAACAGTTAAAATAACATTAAGAATATTAATTTGTTTACATGAGAAACAGGGACGATCCTCCGTGAAGGAAACCGTCCAGGTTTCTCTGAGAAAACGGATTTCAGTTTAAGTTTCAGCACGAAGACAAAAGCCAACAGGTTTGCTCGGATTTTTGATGTATAATTACACCTTTTTTTCATTAACAGTGAGAAAAATGAGACACCAACTTTAATCCTAAACAGCTGATTTTTAAAGTATTTTCACGCTGTTTCAGTTAAACATGAATGAACAGCCTTGAGTTTTGTCTGGATGTGCTTCATTTCTCCGTACAGACTCTGATGTAAACATTCAGAGGGCGTGTGAGGTGAGACGGAGGTCTGACCGTCGAGATGAGCTTCACCTCACATCACCCGACAGATCGGTGAATCACACTGTGACTCGCTCTGTGATTGGAGGAGAGGTCTACCTGCTCAGGTGAGGTCTACCTGCCCGCCGCTGCCAGCGATGAGCTCAGCTGTTATGACTTTTATAGGAGCGTTTCCAGCGTGTCTGTCTGACAGGATTCTTCCCTGAACATGCATTTTTATCGCACGCTGTCAATAAAATAATTACACAACTTGGGTGAAACAGGAACGACGTGCGGAGCTTTTACCCCTCAGAGGAAAATGAAAAAGATGCAAAACGAAGTCACACCATCATGGAAGTCATTACGTTAAATTCATACCTAAAAATACTCAGATAAAACAGGACAAACAGGGTGCAAAGTGACTTCGAGGAACTTCTGGTGTTTGTTGATTCTACTGCCCCCTTTGGACAAAAGCAGTACTGACGCGAGCGCCTCCTGTAAACATGTTTGCTAGCACTGTGAACTGCAGCTAACGTGTTTTTGAAGTGAAAGAGACCGGCGGATGGATCACAGTCAGGTTGTATTTATATGTTTATACTACGGAAGATCCGTAATGATGACATGAAGCTGGTGAAGCAAAGTAAAGTCTGAGTGTTTCTGTTCAGCAGCGGAGTGACTGCGACATGAGTTTATCACCTCAGAGAGTCTGTGTGAGGCTAACGTTAGCACGCTTACAGCTAACACACTCTCTGTGATCTTAATTTATTTCATAAGACCAAAGTTATCAACATTTCGTTGATATGTCACGTCTTCATCGTAAAAAGCCGACTGTGAGATTCGGCTCGGTAACAAAAACAACTTAAAATGGTTCGTTAAAAGCAAGTTTAACGGCAGTAACGTCCACCTGTTACCTTTACTCTCTGTGGGCTGCACAGCCGTTAGCTTTGCATGCTGAGGTGCAAACTAAGAGAACATAATTCAGTCTGAGTTTTCAGGGATTCAGACCTGATCACAGACATTAACAGTGAATACATCAGAACAGCAGAGTTTTCTCTGAGAGTTTGCTGTTACAGAACATTTATGAATATCAGAGGAATCGTGACACTTTTTCATAAACACTGAAGTTTCTCACAGTCACTTCAAATCAACAGGTTTGATTCAAACCCTCATGATCTGTTTGACCTTCAGTCCCACTTTCATGCAGGTAAACAGGTGAAACACAGATTTTTATTTAAATTTGAGTTGTTTCCTTACATCCCTGAATACCGATCATGTCTACGACCTGAGTTACCTGTGCACAGGTGAACCCACAAACTGCTCTGATTCACTGAATCAGCTCATCGCTCTCCTCGTCATTATAACCAGTAAAAACTTTTCTCCCAGACGGGGGAGGCAGCCCCCCCCCGAAGGCTCGGGCCTCACCCACAGGAGGGGGGAGGGCGGCTGCTCGGGCCTCACCCCTGGGTGCCTCCCTGTCCGGCACGGAGCCGCTCTGATGTTTCATGTATGGAAAATGTGTCTTTGTGTGATTAAATGAATTGAAAAGTTTTTGACTTTTCTTAGTTTTTTTAAATTTTCCTTTTATGTGATTTTTTTTTCTTTCTGCTGTCAGAGTGAACAAACTGATGACTGTCCTCCAAACGAACAAAACTGACTGAAAAAGTCATATTTTGACCCAAAAAGTCAAATTTTTTACATCAATCTCATAAAAATAAAACAGGATGTGACTTAAAGTGAGTTTTTTGATTTTTACTTAAAGAACTTTACTTCATTACTGGGACTCGGATACTGTTTGAGTAACAGTATATTAACTTTTCTAACTTGAACGTGTTTGCCAGCTGTATATTTTTCTCGTTGTGTTTTCTTTTTCATCAGGTTTGCTCTGGTCTGTTTCATGTGTTATTTTCCCTCCCGTGGTATCAGCACTGATTTACATCATCAGCTCTCAGCTTATCAACTTTTATGTAACTTTTATGTAACTTGTGTAACTGACAGAGTAAAAGCATCTCAGCACGAGTCAAAGACCTGATTTCTTAGTTTGTGAATTAAAAAAACAGGAAAACGTTCAAAAATCAAACGCAGCGGTTTTATTTGCACTTCCTGACACGTTCATTTATCTTAATGTGACTAAATTCACTTTATCACTCTTAAATAAACAAAGGCTTCTTCTGACACTCAGAGCAGATTACTGTTTAACTACTCAACATGTTAAAGTTACATTAGAGACGACTGATGAACGTTTTGTAATTTTCCTCCTCAGTTTCTTCCTTATTTTGTACTTTAGTTTATGTTTTATCTCTCTGTCCTTTTTGCTTCAATCGCACTTTCTGGCTTAATGAAACTTTTCATGTGGCAGCAAAGTTTCTGAGTCCAGAGAAACAAAAAGAAAACAGTTCAGACACGTTAAAGTCTGAAAGTTTTAAAATGAAAAAACACGAGTCGCTCAGTTTCTCTCCTCCAATAAGTCAAATAGAAATCTCTTCATAGAATCCATGAAGGTAAATTGAGAGAAATACAAAATAAATAAGAGTTAACGTTGTAATAATTATGACGGAAGCACATTTAACAACCACTTTTACCTTTCTTTAATCAAAATGCAGGTTGAGACGTTAAATTAGGGATTTTTCACCAAACTGAACAAAGCTGAATTAAATTTTAAACAGAAACACACAAACAGCAGTTTGATGGAAAAGTTTCTGTGTGTTTCGTCTGAAAACAAACAGGCTCAGAGTGTTTGTTGAATAAAGTGACGGCAGTTTTGTTCATGCAGTGAAAATGTGTGTAAAGATGCTGAGGCTGAGCGGGCGCTCCGGCGGGCGCTCCGGTGGGCGCTCAGGTACTCACAGTAGTAGGTGTAGGTGGCCTGGACGCCACAAACAGCAGCCAGAAGCCCGCAGAGTGAAATCCAGATGTTGCGGCTCTTCATGTTAGTGTGAATCCTAAAAAATCAGAATCGAATCTCCTCAAAGTCGCAAAAAATGAAACTGGTCCGGTTCCTCCGAGCGTCGGCTTTTAACTCCTCTCCTGCTGCAGGTCTGAACACGCTGCATGCTGGGCCACTTTACTCACATGTGATTCACACACACACACAGTCAGAGGATATGACTGACGCGTGTGTGTGTGTGTGTGTGTGTGTGTGTGCTGGGACAGGCTGGGCGTTGTTCTGGACGCTCTCTGGGACTCTTCCACTGTATTTACATTTTCATGACACAAAGACGTTTTTAAGACAGAAATTAAAAAATCAGTGTGAGGAGAATACACGCTTTGTTCCAGAAATGGAAAATATCAGAGTTCAGACTGTGACCACAATCCTGTGTGTGTGTGTGTGTGTGTGTGTGT
>JAUZTA010000005.1:22934490-22945139 GCA_034780835.1 Ctenochaetus striatus | reverse complement strand
TTTAGAAATGAAGTGGCATGTAGGGGTGAATCTACATGGAGGTTCTAAAACGATTAATCGTGCAGGCCTAAATTCAACACACACTTTCTCCTTTATTTTCGTCCATAAAAAAGCCGCGTCACTGTTTAAGCCGCAGGGTTCAAAGTGTGAAAAAAGTAGCGGCTTATAGTCCGGAAATTACGGTACATGAAAATCAGTTTTAAATTAAACACAATTTTAATTAAACACAATCTTTTTGATTTTTGATTACTGATCTCAAAACACTCTGGACTGTCAGTCAGTTCTTTGCTCTGATAAATGTAGAAAAATGAAGATCATGTGAGCGACTTTCTGCACCTGCGTTCATGTTCATTGGAAACAGGAAACATTGCGATCAGGCTGCAGCATCTCACAGGGTTTTATAACACGACTGTGTGTGTGTGTGTGTGTTTTAACAGCCCTGCAGGACAACAAACACACCGGTGTCGTCGATGCCGTGAATGTCTACACAGGAAAAACAGGAGGAGAAGTCACAGTCAATTGCTCCAACTCTCGGTTGGACATTTTAAAGTTCTTCTGCAGGCAGAAATGTGAAGAAAAGGACATTTTGATCAGAACGACTGCATTTAGAGCTCAGATGGGCAGATTTAGCATCGAATGGAAGAACGAAGAAAAAGAAAAAAACACCGGGGAGATTTTTGTGACCATCAGACAGCTGACCAAATCTGACTCTGGACTGTACAGGTGTGGTTTTAACCAATCAGGACGTTCATCTCATGTGGATGTTCGCATTATTGTTGTGGATGGTGAGTTTAATGAAAATGTTCTTTAATTGTGTGAAGAAAAAGCTGCTGACAGGTTTTGTTCTTCCTGTTTTTGAACGCCGTAGATGCTCAGGTCTGCTATCTGCAAACAGGTTTATCTGAACATCAGAATAAGAGAAAAAAGTAATTTATGTGATTCAAAGAGGCTGTGGTTTTAATGGCAGGAACTGATGACCATGGAAGAACATGATTTGTTCCTCAAACTCGTCTCATTTTGTGACACTTCCCACAGTTTCTGCTGATGGTTGATCAGTTCTGTCAGCTCGCTGCTCTGATTTAAAGTATATTAAGTGACAAACCTAGAGTGAAGAAAAGTTTAAATCATCCTTTGACAGCAGAATTTGTCCTTAAAGTCCACATATATTCCATTATCAGCTCAATCAGTAACATTTTCCAACCTAAACTTGCAAAGCTGCTTGTGTCATTGAGATGCATTTAATCCTAATTAATTCTTATGCTGTTTTATTTAACAGGGGCACAAACAACTACCAGCCAAAGAAAGTCAAACTGAACTCTAGTTCAGATTTAAAACAGCAAATATTGTAATTTCCTACAGGAACTAGAAGCAGTAACCGTTGATTTCATCACTTTTTTTAAACAGCTCTGCTGGATGGAAGTCACCCTGAAGATAAACACATCTTTGCACCAACTGGAGGAAACGTCGTAGCTGCATGCTACCTGTCTTTCTCTTTAAAATGGAAGTATTTCTGCAGAGAGGAATGTCACAGACAGAACGTTCTGGTCGACACGACCGGCGACAGAGTCCAGAAAGGCAGATACGCCATCGAGTACGTGGAAGGAACCTCGTCAGGAGGAGTTCTGTACATGAGCATCTCACAGCTGACCGAGTCGGACTCGGGACGGTACAGGTGTCGTCCGGACAGACTCTTCCTGGAAGATGTTTACCAAGAGTTCACTGTCACGGTCACGGATGGTGAGTTTTGACCTTTTTGTATTGCTTTTTAACGGCGATCTTATGTCTTTCATCAGGAATCATTTGTATCAGTTTGTTTATGTTGCATTTTGGTTTTTGTTGTTTGCAGATCTGATCACTTCCCAACCAGCCTCCACAGCATCAGAAACACTTACAGGTACGTCAACACAGTGTATGGGATTGATAAAAACAACTCAGTTAAGAGAAACAACTGAATCAAATCAGTTTTTATCGCAGTTATTCGGCTGACAGGGTCTCAGGTCTCACATGCAGGTGAACCACAACAAAACTGACTCATCATCAGATTTAAAAACAAACTTTTACTTCCCTTCAACGTCTCACAGGTGTGGTGATGTATGTGAGAGCGGCCGTCATCATTTCCATCCTTGTGGGTCTGGTGCTGACGATAGTCTACGTTCAGCGGCGCTCCAAACTCAAAGGTTTGTGAAAACATGCAGAAACGACTGCAGCTCCTCACTAAAAATAACATCTCACCCAGGTGACGTCGCGGTTTTAACAGCTTAAAAATACACGTTTCACATGAGATGCTGTGAGAGGAAACGTGACGCAGAGTGACAGCCGGAGACACACAACATTCAGCGACTACAGACAGAAGTATGAATGATTTCTGAGTCTAACAGAGAAAAACACTTTGTCTGATCCACAGGTTCGAGAAGCAGACGACGTGCAGCCCAAACAAACATGGAGGTGACTTTCTTTAACTCTTGTTCGCTCTCACTGTCGATTCGGGTGTAAAAATTTAAAAAATCACTTATGATACTCCATCTAAAATCCTAAAACTAGTTAAAACATTAAAACATATTTTTTAATTTGCTTTACTCTCATTTCCTTTAATCATTTCAGACTTCTGTCTATGAGATTTGTCAGCCAGCGTCTCCCTGTGAAGACTCAGATTACCAGAGTCTGAATCCAGCCAGCAGGGATCAGGATCAAACCTGCAATCACACACCACACACACCTGAGGCCGATTCAAATGTGGACTCCGCTGCCGAGTCTTGAGGGTCCAGTTTTTATCCCCCCCGACCCCAAAACACTCTGAAAAGCAGAAACACTCAAGCAAATGACTGAAGCATAAATGCAGCATTAAGAAAATAAAGCAGATGCTTTCTTGTTGGTTTCTAAAATCTAAATGTGTTTTTTTTAACTTTCATCTGTGTGTAAAACTGGAGAAAAGTTTATTTTTTATGTGATTGAAAAGATTCTTGATTTAGTCACATTTTGTGTTTTTTTTACATGTGTTTTTCACCTCTATAAGTTTAATAATAACAATGATATATTTTTTTTCTTTGGATATTTGTAAGAGGAACATATTTTTGTTTTAACATATTTATGTAAACTCATGTATTGTCGATAAAGTGATTATATCTCCTCCTTTAATACCAAACTAAGTCCACAGATGCTTTTAAGCTAGCTTCGTTTAGCATACGATAGCACTCGCAGAGCTCTTATTTTTTTGTGTATCTTTTGTGTATTTGTGTGCTGTAACAGACCTCAGGATGACTAACAGCTGCATCAGCGGAAGCTTTTGTTTATTCTATAAATAATGTAAAATATAACTACACATGTTGTTGGGCTTCCACTTTACCTCAGCGTGTCTCAGTGAGAATATGTTGATTCCAAGAGACTCGCTGTTTAAATAAATGCTAAATATTCTTCACAACACTGATGCTCGTCCAGATGACTTCGATGAGAATCTTCAGTAAAAGAACAAATTAAATTGCATTAAAAGAAGGAAATTTGATTACAGCAGTGGAAGGTAACTAAGTAGATTTACTCAAGTACTTTCATTAGTACAAAAAAGTTGTATCTTCTGTCTTATGCTTCTTTCTGTGTCAACTCTGTAACGTCTCAGAAGCAACTACCGTAATTTCTGGACTATGAGCCGCTACTTTTTCCCGCTGCTTTGAACCTTCCTGTCATGATTCTCTGTCTGTTAAGTATTTTATTTTCTCCCTCATGTTTCATGTCTTGTCTTCCTGTTTTATTTTGTGATCACTCTGTCTCTGTTTCAGGTTCCTGTCTGCCCTGCCCCCTCCTCGTCTGTGTGCACCTGATTCCTGATTGTGTCTCTCACACCTGTCCCTAATCACTCCCCAATCAACCCTGCATATATTCCCCTTTGTGTCTTGTCTCGTTGCCAGTTCGTTGATGTTCGCACCATGTTCCAGCATTTCTCATAGTCATAGTCATAGCCTGTTTTCAGAACCTTGCCTATTTTTCAACCTCGCTCTTTGCCTCTCGTTTATTGGATTTGTTTGCCTCTGCTGACTGATTTCTCGTGTACCGAACCTTGACTGGAATAACCTTGATTTCTGAGAACCGAGTCGAGTCAAGCAATTGTGTCCTCCATTTTAGCCATGTTCCTTGACAAAGTGATATGTGTGCATCATTGTTGCCATTTACTGTAGAAAAACTGAACTGCAAATGCTTCTCTGTTTGTGAACTTGCTTTGACATTTACAGTCTACTTAAATTTAAAAGTGTAAGCAGTTTACCTAGAGAATAACTACATGAAACCTTACCAGCAGCAGCAAGAGCTGACTGACTTGATATTTATTTGTTTCTGTGCTCAGAAACATCCTTTAAAACTGCATTTACTGTGTAAATTAAGAAGGTTTAAGGTTCAATTATTTTGGTAGCACACTTTATCTTGGAGAGTCCAGTATTACAAGAATTTCTTCTCATCTTTTGTTCCTGTTTAAAACAAACAAAAAAAGCTTTCAAGGGTTAATTCCTTTTTTCACATTTATTTGAACCAAACAATCAGAAAACTCTCTTTGGTTGAACTTCTTTTGACTTACAGACACATACTTCATACTCTCCATTATGAAGAGTAAAAAAACATCAATTTGTTTTACAGGAAGAAAATCCAGAAATGTTGGGAACCATTGTATAACTGGAAAAAAACAAACAACAAAGATGTTTCTGTGATTATAACAATAACAAACCAAACATAAATAATTCCATATATATATATATATATATATATATATATATTTAGCATTGTACATGTAGACCATAACCTTGATTTTAGACAGTTTAGTCTGTGTTAAGAAAAAACATGAAATAAAATCAGTCAGAAATGTTCTATACAGCAGCTGAGAGTGGTCATGTTTTTATTAAACTGTTATCAAAACATAATTATGTTGTTTTCACAGGAAAACGGGTCGTTATCTTGAGATATCAACACAGAATGCGTTATCACGAGATAACAGCTTATTATTCTGTTTTCCTGTCATTTCAGCCTACATTGAAACAAGCTTTGTTAACTGATGATAACAAGAACATTGATTTACACTGTTATCATGAGATAACAAGCGTTTATCTTGTTATAATGAGAAAGTTATGTCATGATCTTGAGATAATGCAATTAAAAAGAAATACTGGTGACCATGGCTGCTCTCAGCTCCTGTAGTTCTGCAAAAATATCCTACTAATAATAATCCTATAACTAAACATGAACATAAAGGTTGTTTAAGAAAAATCATAAACTAAATAATTATTTAGTTCAATTTTAAACATAAACCAGATAAAAATACAGTGCAAAAGTGTCTTTTTATATCATAAAGGAAATAAAATGATCATTTGCCTTTAATCAATGAAGGAATTCAATGGCAACTCATTAACTCAACCATCACAATCAAGTGATTCATTCTAATTATTATTATTATATCTATGATAAAGCAGTACAAGTGTTAAGCAAAACCATGCGAGCTGCAGTTTTGTGAGGACGCCTGAGACTCTGAGTCCCCTCTTGGAATCTGTGTGCGATACTCAAAGCCTTCCTGACAAAAAGTCTTTCTAAAACACAGTTAACTTTGTCTTTCAGGTTGTGAAAAGTCTTCAGGTTGGTTCAGTTTAGGAAAATGCGATTGACTTTTTGCTTTAACTTATGTGCTTTATATTTTATTTAAGTTTTAATTTTCTAGGAAGTAAGGACATCAGTTAATCCTGTCTAGTTTCCTGGATGATCTTCATTGTTGTGATCCAAGCTCAGTAGATTCCTCCAAGCCAGCTGATATCTCACTATAGTTTGGTTCCATGTGTGGTTCTTCAGGTGAGCTGCAAGGTGGGGTTTGAATGTTGACTTCATTGGCTGGTCCAACACCTACTTGATGATCTTCATTGTTGTGATCATCTTGTCCAAGCTCAGTAGATTCTTCCAAGCGAGCTGATATCTCACTAGAGTTTGATTCCTCGTGTGGCTCTTCAGGTGAGCTGCAAGGTGAGGTTTGAATGCTGACTTCATTGGCTGGTCCAACACCTACTGAGGTCACTGCTCTGCATCTGAACTTAAACTCTGTGTTTGGTCTCAGATCGCTCACTGTGACCGTGACTTCTTCAGCATTTGATGCTGTCTTCTGCTGCCATCCATCTTCTCCACTGACACAGAACTCAACAGAGTAGGAGGTGATGTTCTCTGCTCCAAATCTGGGTGGAGAAATCTTCAGGGTCACACTGTTGTGGTTTTTGTCACTTACTGTTACTGTTTCAGGCTTTGAAGGCGGCTCAAAGTTGTCATTGACAGAAAAGCCGCCTTTATAAACACAGATGCTTGAACCTTTCTGTGTCTCATTTGTTGATCCGACTGTCAAGAACTTGATGTTCTTGTTCTCCTTGTTGGCCTCTGCAAAGTCACTGAAGAGCTTTGCTTTACGCTGCATTTCTTCTGCTACTTCTTTTGATGCATACCATTGTTCTTTTTCTACATCATGAGTAGATGCATCTTGAAGACTGTCTGATTTGGTGGCTTGTCTAAAGTAGTCTGATAAAGCTGAGAGGTTCTTCACTTCCCAATGAGGTGAAAACAAAACACACAGTGTGCTCTGCACTGAAAGTTTCCTTGCGCAGCTCTGTTTCAGATGGAACAATCTTGGTGTTCTTCATCTTGTTGGTGAAGAACTGTAAGGTGTAGATTTCTCTCTCTTTACAGTCCATCCACTTGTTCAGATCTTTGCTGTTGAAAGGAGAAGAATGTCTCTTCTTCAGGATCTCTGCCAGCACAGATTCCTCTTCTCCTCCTCCTCGAATTGATGGAAGTTTCTTTGCCAAGTTTTGTTGGAACTCCTGTTTGAAGTGAGAGCACATTTCTTTAAAAGTTTTGAGTTTTTTGCAAATTTGTGGGAACTCCTGTGCAGTTGTGGTTCTCATTGCATCGTTACACCTCATTTCAAGCTCACTGAAGTCCTCCAGGACACTCTGTGAATCTTGAATTAATCCTATACTTATCTGACGGACGAGTTTGGCTGCAGAAGAATCTAAACTTGTCAGGGGCAACAACCAGACCTTCATTGGTACAGCGTTTTCTCCATTGGCTCCCAGCAATTGTGGCAGGCTCTGGTAGACTTGTATTGCATCCTGAAAGGATGTTGGAGTTTTCTGAAGGCAAAAGTCTCCGTAGAATTTGCAGGAGAATTTCTCAACATTTGCTCTCTCTTTGTCTTCCATTTTCAATAAGCCGTCCCCTCCTATTTTTATTTCGGGAATTTTCTTGATCATCACTTTCATGTTGCCTTCAATGTCTTGATGATCCTCCTGTTCAGACACCTCACGGTCAAAGACAAAGAAGGCTTGTGCCCCATAAAGAACAGCTGTGACAACATGAGTTGCTAATCCTTCGTCAAAGACATACGGATGCTTCACATTGCCTCTTCCCAGATGGCTCATTGACAGTTCCTGAACCTTTGTGGTAGTTTTGTATTTCAGTGTTACTCTGGCCTGATTTTTGGATGTCTTGTGATCATTTAGGTATTTGGCTGATCCATCAACCTGCACAAGTCCACCCAAGAAACTTGCTTTCATAGAGGCTTCAACCTTAAGTGCTGAAAGTTTATCCTCAATTGATTCAGATGCAATTATCTCAAAATCACTTTCGGGTTTTTGTGTTTCTTTTATATCTTCTTTCAGGTCATCGACATCCCACAGTGTTATGCCTAAGAAATACAAGGGAAGAAGTGACAATGTCATTATTGTATGTGAGTGAAAATAAGAAAAGCCTAGCTTGTGTGGCTTAACTGGCAGTGTTGGTTTTTCAGATCTGTAGCTCAGCAAGTTAACATAAACTTGACTTCTGTGGTCAAATCCGACTGTATTTCAGTAAGTTCCCAACCTGAAAATTTAGACTTAAAATTTAAACAAATCATTTCAAATGCTTGAAATGTAACTTTTGCATTGATGCATTTTGTAACTTAAAAGTGTATTCTTACCAGGAATGAGTGCATCCTGACGGCAGTCGTACAGCATCCCAAGACTGAATGGTCGGCCAAGCGCCGCCATTTCTATTGTTCTGTTGGCTTCAGGGTCCATCTCTTTTTTTCTAGACCACAGACAACAGAGAGTCTGTTAGTTCACTCCTGTCACTCTCTTACTATTCAAATTGTCATAGTCACTTTGTGTATTTGCAGTAACAAAGACAAGCTCCACTGCATTTAAGACTTAAATAAACATGTTGCTTTTAGGTGAAAACCTCATGGCATCTATTTAAGTAGTTTGTTTGTTTTCCAGGTTAAAAATAATTTGACTTCCTGTGGGTTAAGAAATGTTCTAGGCCTTTTGGACTGATAAACATTTATGTTTCTTTCTTGTTTAAGATTATTAAGGATTATTAGTGTGCAGAAAAACAACAAGGTTAACAAACCTGTGAGCATACAGCCACAATAATAACTCTGGTAATTGAACTTAGTTGTTTTCTAACCCTAAATTTACTAACATCAGCTTGTTCACAATGACAGTGTGAACATGTTAATATTCTGCAACTAATGTTTACAGTTTTCATTTTCTTAGTTTATCGTGTTAGCATACTAACCTTTGCAATCACAAACACATAATGTACAGCTGAGGGAAATGATATTATTTTGCAGGTACTATGTCATTAAACAAAGTATTGAACACATTCAGCTCAATCTGGTTGTTACAGTCTCTAAACAAGGGCTCTAACAGAGATCAAGTCATGTGAAGGATGCCATTTAGAGTTTCAGCAGTAAACCAGTAAACTGGTTTATTTTTGAGAAAACTGATAACATACTCAATTTAAAAAGTAAAAAGAAAAAATAAATGAAAGGGTTTGAGATTCCAGTCAAAAGAACAAAAAATGAGAACTTACTGGAACGGCCGCCCAATGATCTATCATAGCTACCCAATCCCCCTTACCTACCTAAGAGAAAAATTTCATCCAAAATTTTCCTGAGTAAAGCATGAATGTCTTCATTAAGAAGAATGTATTTATACTACATAACATATAGATGCATCTTGTCACCTATCTGAGATGTACACAAAATCAAAACCACTGATTTTTAATTTAAAGAGAAATGTGATTATTTAAAAAGTCTAAATCAGTAATTACACAATAAAAAACTTTTTTCGTTAAAGTGGCAAAATATTTTGAAAGTGTAATATTTCATACTATTTTTACTGTACTTTTAAAAAAAATAATTTTACCACATCATGTAAATGTGACATTCAGTTATTAAACACCTATGATGCGCTTCTTCAATTTCCTCAAGATGTTTTTATGAGTAAGCTGTGTTTTGACCAAATCATAGAGACAAAGACAGAAAAAAAACTTTCACACAATGATTTTTGTTGTTTGTTTGTTTGTTTGTTTTTATAAGCCTGTCCTGGTTGGTAGCTTAGGCATGGGTTAGGGTTAAGTCAGTATGAAAGGCCCAAGTGCCTTTTGTGCCAGAACAGATTTGCTTTGTGAAGGAGGACTGCACAGTGTAGGCTAAAAGCAACCAGAGAGACGGACACTATTTCAAAAAACAGGTAATAAATGTCTGATAAGGCATTTTTCCTGCTTGATTTTGCCTCTGGTCACCCAGGGCTGATACAGCTAATATTGATCTCTTTGAAAAGCTAACCAAGTTAATAAGCATACAGCAACTAGCTAAAATTAGCAGCAAGTTGCAGTTAGCCCACTTAAGCAGTAAAATTGCCTACATTATCACAGTCCTCACTCTTCTCAACTAACCCTGTATCAACTTATGACTTTAATGGCAAGTTCACTGTGTACTGTTTTATCTGTAATAATAATAATAATAATAATAATAATAATAATAATAATAATAATAATTTATTATGGCTAATGTCATAACCATTTTATTAAGACAGTTCACTGTAATGTTAAAAAATGAAGCTAAATAGTTTCTAGAGGTTTGACAGTTACACATGTTTATGACAAGTTATTGTCCTGGTTAATATTAAGCTGTCATAACCAGGCCAAATTAAAATATACTTACATTGCATTGAAATAAATATAAAAGATCCAATAACACTTAAAGACATCAGTCATAATATTTATAGACTTCTTTATGTTCATTAAATGATTCTAACGGTGTCTTTACAGTCTCATGAACACTCCTTCAGAACAAGGTGTAACCTTAACCTTTTTTACATATTATTTCTGTACTGCAAATTTAATCTTTTTACTGTCAGTTCAGGAAAAATTCTAATATTTTTATTACTTTTACTATATAATACTAATACTAAAGATAAGCACAAAGGTATCCAGCAGAGAGACCATTAGCAAACCAAATAAATGAATGAATGAATGAATGAATGAATGAATGAATGAATGAATGAATAACATAATAAATAATTTCTTATAGTTCAGTTATGACAACTTAATATTAACCAGGACAATAACTTGTCACAGACATAGACATGTGTAATTAAACTTCTAGAAACTATTTAGCTTCATTTTTTAACATTACGGTGAACTGTCTTGATTAATTGGTTTTTGACATTAGTCATAGTGAGACCATTAAGTATTATTATTATTATTATTATTATTATTATTATTATTATTATTATTTACCTTGGATAAAACAGATAAATAGATATTTAGATCCAAATATGAGTGTGTGTGTGTGTGTGTGTGTGTGTTTGTATGTA
>JAUZTA010000005.1:22818481-22830706 GCA_034780835.1 Ctenochaetus striatus | reverse complement strand
CCAAATGTGTTTGAAATGACGCAAGATCTTATGTTTGAACTACTGTTCTGAATGAGCTGAATGAACTGATGCAGATAAGAAACATGGTCACTTGCTTCCACATCGAAAAGAAAATGTTTAAACTTTTTTTTGAGTCATGTCCCCACAATGTCATCACAACGGGAGGAACACATGATCTACCTGCTCCAGGTGCCAAAGCTGCGGGTGTGAACAGTCATCAACGGATGATAATAAATCTGAACGCTGATAAAAGAGACAAAGCAGCATCTGGGATCCTGATATATCTCTTTCTCATCAGAATTACATAACACACACACACACACACACACACACACACACACACACATACAAGAATGAAGGCATCAAGTAATTCTAAAACCTTGGGGACGATAGATATCAAGAGACAAAAGGAGAGGAAAAGACTTAACAAGCACAAAATTCATTCTTGTGACTTATGAGGACACTATATTGTCTTACATTTATTCTCTGGAGACTAAATTCAACCAAAACCACAAACTAACCCTGAAGTTGCCCCAACTAAATACAGGTTTTAATCTAAAACTTTCATGTGTTCCCTAATGGGGACCAGCCCCACATGGCAGTCAAAACATACATGTCCCCACAATGTCATTACTACAAGAACAAACAGGTCGGGATGTTGATTATTTTACCTGTAAAACCCAATTAAATCACAAAATATTCAGACTCTAATCAGAAGAGAGAAAAAAAGAAACAAACAAACAAAAAATGCAAAACTAAAGTTATCTGACTGAGTTTCAACCCGTTTGGTTTTCTGGATTTTTCTAGGGTTAGGGTTATCACACTTTTATAAGATGCAAAATATTGTTAATACTGAAGTGAGGAATGCATCATCTCTTCTTCTCGAACATGATTTATAACACACTCATCGTGCGTGCTGTACTGTAGCTTGCACACTGATGTAGCATTCAGTGTTTACGGTTTTACTTTGGTGCTTTTACTTCTGTTTGACACTCGTTTTTGCAATATTATGTTATATTTTAATCTAATTTTATTCTTCTAGTCCTGCATTGCGCTGAACTTTTGCTTTGGGTTTAAAAATGAGTTGGCTGTAGTTTCTGCTGAGATATTGGTTTTAATGTACAGCCATGAACACTGAATGTTTATATAGAGCTGTATGTGTCACAGTGGTCACATGACCCTTGAAAAACGTGACCTCCCCCTCAGATGACAGTTGTTTGTGTTTCTTCAGTCCAGCGGAGCCTCAGGCGACCTCAGGTTGCCCGTCGCCGCCCCTCAACACACAGTGAAACCCTTCAAACAGGAACGCAGGTGTTGTTGTTAGTGTGAGCAGGTACAGGTGTGAAACCCGGCCGGCCTCGGGGGTGTCGCTGAGCGCTGCCGGCTGTGGAAACCAGGACATTTATTAAGGTTGACTATTCATGTCTTTGTCTTCTTTGTGCCTCGGCCTTGTTCCCTAGGCTCCGTTTACCTTTGTGTCTTCAGCTGTTTTGATTTTTCAGAATAAAAGCTGGGGCATAAAGACGTCCTCTCTGGTTCCAGGGGCGAGTCTGCGATGAGGCGTTTCAGGAAGCGCTGACGGACAGAGCATGCAATCGTCCCAAGCATGGCTCTCTTCTGAAGCTGGTCTGAGATCTGTCTGCCAGCTGCGTCCAAGTTAAACCACTTCCTGTTTCTTTCCTTCACTTCTCATGGACTGATTTTCATAAATAGTTTGTGTTCTTGTCTTTTTGTCTGAAGAGTGCAGTTTGACTCATACAGGGTTTGATGTACAGTCAATGTTTCTGGTTGAAGGTGCAGATGATTTATAATCTTAATTAAAGTATCATTAAAAGAACAAAAGTAACTTTAACATCGCACAAGTTTCTCAAACTTTTCTTAACATCCTGTCATTTAAAAGTGGGTTATCGTCGATATATATATTTTATTTTTCAAGAGTGTGAGAAAAGATCCACTAACAATCATTAGCTATAATTTTGATTATTAGTTTCTCAATTTAAATAGTTCAGAAAAAGAAAAAAAACTGATAAATTTCTTTTCATTTTTCCCAGGTTGTTCGGGCTGATGTCTGCAGCCAATTCTTTAACTGGAGATCCACTTACAGTTTGAGAATCTTATCACACATCGACACCAAAAATGACAAAGACAGAAGCAGAGGAGAATAAAAGAGGGAAAATGATATCAAGAGATGGAAGTGAAATGAAGTAACGCCTCAAATCCTTTAGTTCAGGAACTAAGAAAATAGTCAACATTCAGGTTTTTACTGTGGTTAAAGTTGAGTTCCGAGAATAGGAGCAGACATATTTTTTTAAATAAAACTGTGAACTTCATGCTGGAGATGAAGTTAATGAACACACAGTTTATGTTTTTAGGAGTCCAGTTTTAAATTTCAGTTAACACGTGTTGGTTTTATTCAGGCCACATATTCAGACAATCCCATGGTGCTGTTGAATGAAGTCATCGTCACCTCTGCTGTTAAACGGGCTCAAACAAAAAAGGAGGCTGAGAATTTCACAGTGTTACGTTACTGAAACATGACTGTCAGCTGAGCTGTTTGTACGTGTTTGTGTTTCAAACCAGTTTTCTTTTTTTTCGTAGGTGAGCATCTATAACAAGACAGAACAAAGCCGGTTGCTGCGCACGACCCAGAAAAAATACATTTGTTTGAAGGACACTGAATATTGTTGCTTCATAAGTTTGATTCACCCAGTTTTGACAGTTTACGTCCCATGTTTGCCTCCTTTACATTTGATCTGTGGATGGATAAATGAATAACATGATATTCTGAAACAAAAATAATTAATAAAAAGGAAAAAAGGTTTTAATTTTAATGTGCAGCTCGATCACTAGATTCAGTGTCGTGATGGTGTATTTCTGCAAAGCACAGATGTGTTAAAACTTTGCGTGTCTAAGTTTGGCTGAACGGGCTGAATTCATCTGTTGCTCCTGAGCTGCTGAACATGATGTCATGAATCTTGCTTGAGAGAAAGTCTGGTGATACTCTGTGTTTGTCTTCTTTTCATAGATCTAATGTGTAGAACCAAACTTTTAGTGAATATATCCACTGAAATGTGTTTGCATCACAGTCTGATGGATCTTCTTCCTCTGAGCTCCTTTAGAAACATCAATGAGCTACACTGACGTTCCTTCAGCACCATGAACACATTTTAGCTTATTTAGATTCAATTACACACACATTGTCTTGCTGCTGTAAGCACTCATGAAAGCACCAAATATGGATTAATCCGCCACTGAAAATAGTCCCTAATAAATTCATTATTTCCTCCTGTTTGTTTGATAAAGAGCACAGAGATCAGCTGTTTGAGGAAATTACAGAAGCTTTGTAAAATGAGTTTCATGTCTGTGAGGAGTTTTTTAAAGCTTGATGTCTTTTATCTGTAATGTCTTATGTCAAAGGGCTTTAAGATGAGAACCACAGATCCATCGTCCACGGACATGTTGGCAAAGGCAAAAACATAGGTATGTTATCACGGCTAAATTCTTTCAGATGAAGTTTGGCTTAGGTTTTCTGTCTCGAGGCTGCTCATCTCTGACGAGAGCAACCCCCCCGCAGGGCAACAATTCTGGAGATCTACTGGAAATAATCATCTACAGCACTGGAACAAAATTATTTCAAAGGGAACCAATCAAATCTGCACCCGCAGGATGAACACAGGTGGAAGCTTTACAGTGGAAAAGTTATTCTTTGGTTAGAATAAAAAAAAGGGTGGAGAACGATGGGGAGATAAACAGAAGCGTCTCTTCTTTCTGCTCTGAATATATTTTTGCTGTTTCATGGTGAAGGAGGTCATGTCGCAGGCAGAAGGCCCAGTTCTTCTTCAGCAGGACAATGAGGACGGGCCTCCCCTCCCTCCCCCTCTCCTCACCCTTTGTCTGCAGGACTGGCAGGTGAGACGAAGCCTGAAAGAAGTTTTGTTTCAGCCGACGTTTATAAATGCATCAAAGCCTCCTCGTTCCTGCTCATCTGCCCACAAATCCTTCTCCAGACGATGCTGCACAGCGACCACAGAGCGGTGAGTCTTTCCCAAAAACAGCTCAGAGGAATTCATTTTTGGGTCTTTGTTTATTTATTTTTTTAATTTAATTACAAGTTTAACATTTGTGTGAGCGTTTTCTGTGAAATTAAATGAAGTAAAATTTCAAAGAGAAAAATCGACACAATGAAAATTTAAAAAAGTTAATTAGAATTGAAAAAAAATCTACTAATCTAATCTACTTTAATTCCAAAGTTCTTTAAATATTTTATTAATTTAGTTCCTTATATTTTCTGGATTTAGCCTCGAGTTTGACAAGTCAGAAAGATAATAGAAAAATGAAAAAAATGATTCTGGAGAAATCCTCAGACAACCGGTTTGTAATGGAAACACAAGGCTGATGAGATTTTAATCAAATTTAAACTTTTATAGTTTGAACAGTGATGCAGATTTTCCTCAGTGAAGTTGTCTTGTTTGCTTCCTCTGGACTCCCGTTGTCTTCCTCCTCCCTCCAGATGTTGTGGAGGCTGCTGGGACTCCTTGTCCTTCCCTCCCTTGGCTCAGCCATGATGAAACTGCACAACTATTCCACGGAGTCCAGTGAGGAGGATGGATCCACTATGGACCCCAACACCGTCCACTGGCCTGGTTCCCCCATAAGACAAATGTGGCCCCCCAGGGACAACTCAACTGACGGCTCCAACCAGGAGACGCTCCGGATGCTCGGGGCCACCGGCCCAGGGATGCCCCCCATGCCTGATATGTCGGTTTGTGAGATGCTGATGAACAAACCAGAACCCCCCTCTTTCCAAGAAATTCCTTCATTCTGTCTCTGTTGGCACTGTAAGGGCAAAGCGGGGCCGAAAGGAGACCGCGGAGACCGGGGCCCTCCAGGTACGTAGATCACTTTAAACGAGAGAATGAAGTCTTCATCTTTCAGCTCTTTACATTTAAAGCAGGAAGGAGTTGATCCCTTTACACTGAGAAAGAAAAACTGATGTGAACTGTAACTGTAGTAAGTAATTGGGTCCTAAGCCTCTGAGGTTAAGACTCACTTCAGCAATCTTGATGCTCATTGGTCGTCATAAAATGTACGTAGACACGTTTATCTTTTGCAGAGAGAACATTTCTTTGCAAAATCACCATCTGATTAACAGCCAATTATTTCTGCAACTATGCATGTGCATAAAGTTTTAATTAACCAAGGATTCATGCAAAAACTTTGGAATGAAGAGTTCAAGAACAAATTTGTGTATAATCAGTATTTAAGAATAAGGTCAATCGAGTGCAAGTGCAGAGGAGCACCTATCAATAATTTTTGTGGATGATTAAACTATGCGTTTTCACAGATCCACAGCACTGTTTACCAGAGATGATTAAATCTGTTTCAAGACCAAAAAAATCTCTATTCATTGAACTATCTGCTCTATTTACGGCATTGAGAGATATGCAAGAAAAGAGAAAAGCAGTTCACGAATTAGATCAGGTTTCATCTGGGGAGTTAAACTGTTTTTTGATGACTAGTTTCATCACTAGTGTAAATGTTTAATTCATATAAAATAAATTCCCATGAACCAATAGAATCCACAGGAGAGTGACGACTATGACACCAACAATGAAAGAGTTTAAACTGACCTGAGTAAAACCTTTGATCAGGTGCACCTGGCAGTCCTGGGGTGAGAGGAATGATGGGCTTCAAAGGTCGTCCAGGATTCACGGGCTCTCAGGGGATTAAAGGTGAGTTAGACATCAAGAAATCTCTGTTACTGCACTAATAACAATAACAAACATGACAAAACCTCAGTTTGCTTTTGCAGTTTTGCAGCAGAGCTTAGATTTGCTGCTGTCCCTATGGAGGTTCAAGTGATGCCACAGTAAAAAAGGCTCTTTGCGTCTGTTACCAGATTATTTAAACTGTGTAGGTTTAGATTTGTGAAAGTAGGCCGACAGATATGACCTGGTGTTCTTAAAGCAAGTCATCCTGCTTTTTTGTGGCCACTTCCGTCTTTGTCTGTTACAGGTCAGAAGGGGGACCTGGGAGAGAAAGGGCAGTCTGGAGCTATGGGTTTCACCGGGATGAAGGGCGCGCGAGGCTTCAAAGGTCAGCTGAGATCATAACCATCAATACCACAGTTTTATGGTTTGACATCTCTGTAATCAGGGTTTGTTTGGGTTTAGGTTTATAAATGAATCAAGGGTGTTTGGAGTTACTCAAATATAAACATGAGCTGTTTATCTTTTTTCCTTGAGGGGACATTTTCGCCATTAAATTCTGGGCAAAGAATTCAGGGTTCATGAGGAACCACTCAGTGTCAGTTTGATGCAAATTTTCTTAATTTATATCTCCAGGAGAAAAAGGGGACAGAGGTGTGATGGGCCCTGCAGGTGCACAGGGCCCCCAGGGAGAAACTGGTACATGCCCTGACTCCTGTGAGAGCATCCAGGGTCCACCCGGTCAACAAGGTGTCCCTGGACCAGTTGGAGCCCGGGGCCTTCCTGGGGTCCAGGGACCTATGGGATCCAAAGGTTTAAAGGGCAACAAGGGTGACATGGGTAGGCCTGGCGACCCTGGGCGTGACGGCGAGAAGGGGAATCAAGGTGAACAGGGGATATGTGATTGCAAAGATGGGGCAGACGGTGATGATGGGACACCAGGAGAAAAAGGTGCTACAGGAGAAAAAGGTGACACAGGAGCCCAGGGAGTCCAGGGCCCTATGGGGCCGAAGGGCAACCAGGGTGACATGGGTTTCATGGGGCCACCTGGGCCCTGCTCCCCAGCTGTCCAGTCAGCATTCTCTGCATGTATCGAGGAGTCATTTCCACTTCCAAACTTTCCTGTTCCTTTCCCCCACGTCCTCGCCAACATGCAGGGGCACTTTAACCCAAGCAGGGGCATGTACACGGCACCGGTCAATGGCACCTACGTCTTTAGTATCCACCTAGCAGTTGCAGAGAAAGCTCTGAAGGTCGGCTTGTTTGTCAACTTCTTCCCTATAGTCAGAGCAACAGAAGTAACCGACAAGTCCACCACAAGCCAGACTGTTGTCCTCCACCTCAATATGGGAGACAGGGTGTGGCTGCAGGTGAAGAACACCGACAACAACGGCATGTACACTGACAGAGAGAGCAGCAGCACTTTCTCTGGGTATCTTGTGAACCCCGACTCCTGCGACTTTCCCCTAGCAAGACATCACATGCATGAAGCACACGATAATGATGGAGACTACAGCTGGGATGGTCCTAAAGGCACCACCCCGTCGCCACAGTAGACTCCAGTCAGTCAGTCAGTCAGTCAGTCACACAGCTGTAGACGAAGCATCTAAACACACCCAATCAAACTCTCAGTGTATTTATAACTGCAAGATTTAAAGGAGGGGTATCCCAGAGGGGCAAATTCACAACTTTTTTTTCAGTTCTTTTGGGGTTTCTCGCTGTTGAAGCTGGCACTCTGATGAAAATTCTGATGAAATTGTGTTTTTTCCAACAAGCCGATCAGAACCTTAAAGGTGATCTCAAACACGAAGAAAGTGATGTCATTCATTTTAAGCATTTTGAACATGTTAGTAGGTAGTTCAGTCTTGCAAGAGGAAAGGGGGCGGGGCCAATAAGAGAGCTGTTATTATGTTGCAATATCCTCCTTATCAAGTTCTGTTGAAAAAGCCTTGCTAGTGTCCAAAATAACTCGACAACCATTGGAAGGTTTGGTTCAGATGTTCATGTTTGGTGCATCTCAGATTTTCCAGCACCATCATCAGGTCAGAATTTTTTTAGAGTTTATTTCAATGTTTTTTTAACCACTTGGAACAATAAACTGTAATGGGACTGAGTAAAAAACTGGCTTCAAGCAGAAATATACCCCCCCTTTAAATGTGGAGATAAATTCACCCTCATGATTTAACTCACTGAAATGTGAAAATGCATGTAGGCTCACATGTTCCAGCTTGTCAAATGCATCTGATCAAACACTTAATACACACAATAAATGACTAGATCAGCAAGCTGACTTCAGACTCTTGCAGTCATCTGTAAAAGCACTTTGCAGTTAAATTTAAACCTTAAAATCATTTTGCAGCACTTTAATTTTAGAGACCTAATTTGCCTTTTGAAATCTTGATAATGACAAACGTTTGATGCTCTGTTTTTTAATTAAATTGCAACCAAAGTGGCTGCTTCATTTACATGTCCTTCAAAACGGATTTTAGTTATTTTATTTTAGACAAAAGCATCAGTGTCTGAGTAAAATTGAATGAACTTCCTCCTCGCAGGGTATTTTGCAGAGTTACAGTAGCGAACTGCAGCTGATTTTCACCTAAAATATATCCAATTTCCAGCCAAAACTTGCAGTCAGATTTGGCTCACGCTCAATTTTTGTGAGCCAAATGTGCCAACACTCGGCCACAGCTGAGCTGCCCATGCTAGCTACGTAGAAATACTATTCAAACCTATGGAGAAACACTCTTGTTGTAAAATTAAATCAAGCTTTAAGAGAGATTACCAATACAAATACAAATGCAACAAAAGGTTGTGTTCACAACACGCTGTATAAAAACGTTTCGTTCTAGATCATTTTTGCTCAGAATAAATCTGCCGACTTCTCTTTTGTACCTGCTTTCGATCAGAGTGCTGATTTAGCAGCAGAGGTTGTGATAGAAACTTTATTTTTTGATATGACACGTAAATATGTCAAACAGCACTGTGTGTGACAGTAAGTGTGAAATCAGAACCTGGTTGTTGAGAAGAAGGTGTGAGTTGAGGCAGCAGGTGAACAGATAAGGAACGAAGCTGTGATGGAAACACTGTTGGAGAAACGACCAAAAGGCTCGAGATGAGGCACTGAGCCCAGGTAGGTTTCCTGGCCTGTTTATAAAACCACAGGTGTGATGCAATGTCGATGTGTTGCAAAAAAGATCGAAGTCATTGCCAAATTCTTTAAATAAAATAAAATAAACTTCAAGTGTCTTGAGTAAAAAACAAGATCGTGAAAAAAATATATATATCTCCACCCTGAACAGTCATCCAAAATCTGTTTTTTGGCAACAAATCTGAATAGAAATGAGCCAGCTGTTTGTTTTTTTTACGTGTTTCTGATAAAAAATTGAATTTTTTGCTGTGATAATAAGCAACACTGCACAGAGAACAAGAGAAATTATTTATATGTTATGTATTAATGAACAGATTATATGTTGATAAGATATTCTTAATTTTTAAAGAAAATTTTGTCTTGAAATAAAATAATTTTAAAGTGCTTTTTTGCATCACATTAGATATTAAATATCTAAAACATGAAATCAGTAAAAAGTGCTGAATTTGCATGAAAACCCATGAACAGGTGGTTGAACAGGTATTGATCGGCCTCGTGGTGCAGAGGAATGAAACATCTTCAGCCTCCCTGTCGAGTTCTCATGTGTCACGTGTGTTTGTGCATCAGTTTGCTGACTGTGCAGCCTTGTTTTATCTGAAATTAAAAATCATCTCTGGATGTTTGTGTTCGAATGTTTCTTTAGTTTTCATTTTCTGCAGAATTCATATAATATCAGATCAGCTCGTTCTGGGCGCCGGATTGATTTTACCACCCCAACATTCTCAAACTGATCTCCCAAAAGTAAAAAAAAAAATCAAAATAAACAAAGAAAAGCCTGATGTCTTGACCTCTGTCTTATGTTTTAAATCCATATTTTTTAACATTTCTATAGAAACATCAATAAAGCGGTCGTAAAAATCCTCTGAACATCATCTGACTCGAGTCCAAACCGCAACCTCTAGCCTGAGAAACCTGTTTGTGTTCAGCTCTGTAGCTCCGCCCACTTCGCCAGGTTCAGCCGACTGATTCTGGAAATGAGTCGAACGAGTTGAAAATTCTGTCTGATTACAAACATCATTATTAGATTATAAAACATTGATAAGAAACGTCAAGAAAAAGCAGCTGATGCAAGCAGAGATCAACCAGCTTTTATTGATGAACTCAAACTGCAGTCACACGGAGCTTCACATCTCCTTCACATCTCCTTCACATCTCCTTCACATCTCCTTCACATCTCCTACACATCTCCTTCACATCTCCTTCACGTGCCAAATAAAGTTCAAACTTCTACATGATGTTGCTAAAGTCAAACTGAGCTCAGCAGCAGCAGCTCTAAAGTGAACAGAACAAATGAGTCCGTCTGATCTTTTCCTCCAGAGCTGAACCAGCAGAAAACTCACTCTGAGTTTTAATATTCAAACAGCCAAGTCCCACATTATTTATCAGAGCTGCTATTTTTTTTTCAGATTTTCACAATAAAGAAACATAGTTAAACTTTGGTAGCTCTGAACCACCTTCGTTATCGTCCTGCACTACAGTCCACTTGTGCTCTGATTGGAGGAAATGAACAGATGAGCGGTGATGCTGATCTAAAATGCAGGTAAGAGTCAGCGATTAGCTGAGTTACTTAAAAAGCACAAAAATTATTACAAGATTCCATCAGACTTGCTATTGAAGGACCATGTTAGTGGTTCTGCATGAAGTTAGCAGATGTTGGCTCAAATCAAATCTGCAGATCAGATTCAGGGTTAAAGGTTGTGTCGAACTCAAAATGCAGTTTGTCTGATTTTTTAAAATAACCGTCATAATGTTTGGAGGCAGACCCTCGTGGCTGTGCATGAACAGCATCATCTGAGCTTTGAGGCTCCATCAGAGCTCCTCGCAGCTCAGAGCTGACAGAGAAAATCCAGATGTGACCTTTTTTACACATGCATCTAAACATGTTTCCAAAAACGAGCTGCTGAAGAAAGTGGAACATTTTTCTCAAGAGCTAAACCAAAGGAAAAAGAAGTCTCAGGTCCATCAGGTGACACACAAACAGTCACTGAGATGATGAAGATGCCTCTCAGTGTCTGCTGGATGTGGGAATATGTAGCTGGATGCTAACACGTTAGCCTCAACGAGAAGATGAGCTGACACTGTTTCTGTCTTCCTTCACTCACACAAACATGCAAAACAACAGACATGGTCCTTTAATGAAGCCTCAACTTTTTCTAGCACAAACTCTGAAGCGACTCAAACTCCCAGCTGTCTTTGCTTCAGCTGCTGTCACATCAGCCGGCCCCTCTCTACTTCTCTTTGGGCGCCATGTCGTCGCCGCCCGACACGTTTCCGTCCTCGTACTCCTCGTCGGCCATCCCCTTCAGGTAGGAGCGCTTGAACTCCTGGAACACCACCTCCTCCTCCGCCTCACTGCAGATGACACACACACAACAGCTTTACTGACGACACACACACACATACACACACACAACGGCAACAAACACACACACACAACGACAAACACACACACACAGCAGCTGAGCTGTCAGGCTCGGTGGTTGGATTCATCACAACAGAAAATACAGAGGGACTATACATTTACTAAAACTGACAAAGAGTTTCAGAGCAAACCAGACGTTCACAATTCTGTTCAAGTTTTGGTCACATTTAGTAGTTTGGTTTTGTTGTCGGTGCTGGTGGAAGCTACAGATCACAGCGCTGAGAAAACAGAACATCGTCTTCAGGTTCACTGGCACAATCCTCTGTTCATAAACTCAGATCTGAAGCCTTTAAAATTCACAGCTGAGACTCATTGGGAGACCTGAGCTGCAAACTAATGCAAAAATACCTTTCCTGTGTTCTTGTTACAATCTTGAAAGTGAGACGACAGAACTGTGAGAACATCTGTGGGCTTCCACTGAACTCGGTGACCTCACATCTCTTTAACCTCCGCAGAGGTTTTGTAGGTGTTGACTTCTATCACTCCTCTATTCATTCTCCTTTAACTGTCTGAACTGTTTTTCAACCAAAATGTAAAAGCTAACACCAAGAGACAGAAGCGACAAAGAAGGAGAGGAAAGCTGATTCAGCTGATTCTGTGGACGAGGACACTGAAGCACAAACAGGAGCTAAAAGAGGAAGAACGGCCTCCAGAAGAGCTGATGAAGCGATAAAAGACACTGCGACCTGATCTCGCTCTCTGAACAGAACAAAAGCAGCGACAGTCGGAACATTTACACCAAAAAACACAACGTTTGTCATCAGGCACGACGAGCAGATCTGCTCTCTGTCATTCATTCATTCATTCATTCATTCATTTGTTCAAAATCCACAGGATGTTTCTTTGATAGTCAAACAACTATGAAACTCCATTTCCGTTTTGCTTGTAAAACCACCTTACCTCTCCTTCACTGTTTGCAGCAAAGAAAGAAAAAGGAGGAAAAACCA
>JAUZTA010000005.1:22758038-22769075 GCA_034780835.1 Ctenochaetus striatus | reverse complement strand
AGAAAACATTCTGTGAGTTTTTCTGAAGACGATTGTTGAAAAGTTTCGTCATGAAGTTTTTTTCAAACTGATTCAGGAAAAACTAAAAAGTTTCAGCTGTGCTGAAATTAAAAACGTCATTTGGGTCGAAACTCTCCGATTCATCTTTTTTCTTTTTTTAAAATCAGGATCCAAACCACATGAGGAGTTTTGATTCCTGCTGATGTTTCTCAGTGTGAACAGTTTGGGACTAAAACTGGATTCCAGTTTCAAATCCAGATGATGAAAGTGGATCACAGCGTCTGAATCCGTGAAGCTGTTCATGCTCCTCACACGCTCACTGTTGTTGTTACCACAGCGCCCCCTGCAGTCAGGCAGATGGGTGACGTCAGGACACAAACTGATCCCATCACCTGTTAATTCATCTGATCTGAGAGAAGAATCAAATTTTCCTGCAGTCACAGGGTTTATTTAGCTCACAGCACAAACAGTCGAGCTGTTGGCTTCAGATTATGTTCCTCTACATTTATTGATTATAAAATTTCTGTTAAAACATTTTTATTTCTTAGATAAAATTATTTTTTCTACGAGTTGACATGAACAGTTTAGTCTGGCCGTCTGACATGTTTTGCACTCTGTCATTCAGGATCTGATTGGTTGGTTTTTCTGACTCCGCCCCTCTCTGACTCCATGAGTCTCAGACGTGGGCGGGGACTCGCAGCTCTGACTCCAGTCTGATGTTCCACTGTGATCCTGTTTGAGTCTGAGACGTTGATTCATCCTTTCATAGTAAAGATGAAAGCTGACTTTTCGTCGCTCAGTAACGTTTCATCACATCACACACCTGTGTTTTCTGCTCTGTGACTCAGTGTGTGTGGAAACACACACTCACCTGTGGTTCAGGTACCTGCCGCTGTGCCAGGTGACACGTTGCTGCGCCTGATAAACACTCGTCTCCTGCGTTGTGCTGAGCTGTGAAAGCAGCTCTGCTCTCCGTCTGCTCCATCGCTCATAAACTCATAAAACCGTCCGGGTTTCGCTCGCGGTGCGATGGGGGGAGGAGTCACAGTTTACCGCCGCCGCTCGCAGAGCTTTTTGTTTGCTGACTCACCTCATTGATCGGCCCGTCTCTCTGTTTAACCCTCCGCCTTTGTTTGTCTCTCCGCTGCAGATCTGTCAGAGAAGAAGAGCGACCTGAGGGTCTGTGACGACTCCACCTGTCGATTCGGAGGCGTCTGCAGAGACGACGGCGCTCAGCTCAAATGTGTCTGCCAGTTCCAGGTAGAAAACACGAAGACGTCTCTGTCTTTCTTCTCTCAGTTTGGTGTTTTTCTGTATTTGTCAGATTCTCAACAAATCCAGAGAAAAAACTTCCTGTCTGTGGCTGTCAGCTGCAGGTCTGTTGTTTAAAAACTGCACAAATCCATAATCTGAGTTTTGTAAAATGTTTAGTAATTTCCCAAAATATTTGCCTACTAAATAGTTTTTAGTCAAACAGGAGGAAATAATGCATTTGTTTGGGATTATTGTATGCTGAGGATTAATCCTGGTTTGGTGCAAACAACAGACCAGCTGAATGAATCCACAGGTGTGAAAGCAGCCTGATCGAGTGTTTAATGAGGAAGTTTCACGCTGTGAGTCTCGGCTGCAGCGACGGAGCTTCAGTGTGACTGTTGATTCACGGCTGCAGACTCTCGTCAGAAGGAAACAGTGTTCAGGACTCTTCAGGAAACACGACCGTCCTGCTGTTTGTTCCTGTTTCACGGAACAAAGCGTCCGTTCTCTCCCGTCAGTCTGCTGCCTCTGTTTCATGTTTGTCCGAACAACACCAGAGAGTCGAAGCAGCAGCGTGAAGGACGACGTCTGGCAGAGCGATTCGCCGCAGAGCTGCAGCAGCACGATTCACAGACTCTGTCTGAAACGAACCGTCACGCTCTGCGTTTGATACTGACGTCCACACAAACGGGACGCGATCAGAGCAGTTTCACAGCCGCCTGAGCCAGACGGAGGCGCCGAGGAGTCTTCAGACGGAGGCAGAGACAGCAGATCATCAGAGGAGGAACAGGAGGAGGAACAAGAGGAGGAACAAGAGGAGGAACAGGAGGAGGAACAGTCTTCACACCATCGTTCACTTTAGATCCTCAGTAACAACTTCATCGTGAAAACAAAACTGTTACATAACCATTTCAGAAGAGTCAAGCTTTAATTATTAGTTTTGCTCTGCTTGGTTTCATTCATTAATCATTACTCTGTGAGATGATCAAAGTTCTCCTCTAATCCTCCCTGTGAGCTCTCAGCGGTTTGACTCCACGAGTCTCAGCATCTCCTCGGTGGGTTTGGACTCAGCTCGTCCCTCATTGGTGGAGACAGTCGGACATAAATGCATCCTGACAGGAGGATCTGCGGGTCCTCTCTTGGCTGTGTGGTTTGATCTTTGTCAGGCTGATAAGAATCTGTGTTTTTAAGTGATGTCTCGAGCCAATAAAAGCTTCGTATCGGGATCAATCTGCGGCGACTTTAATGGATCGTCTCCAAAATAAAACCTGAGTCTTTAATGAACTCTGTTCTGCAGCATTTCACTGCATGTGAGGCAGAAAGAGAAGCTGGTTAAAACACAGAGATGTGCAGAGAACCTGCAGCCAGCAGCTTCTCATGTTCAGAGCCGTGAATCAAACAGAAGCTGAAGACAGAAGCCGTTTCTCCAGTTTAAACAAAAAACAGCTGATTTTTTTTTTAAAGTTGGTGGTTAAATTTAAGGGAAGTGAATCAGTTTGTTCATCGCTTCAGACAGAATCTCATCAAAGTTAACTGATGATCTCAAAGCTCATTTCAAACTCACAGACACTCAGACTTTTGTCGGTAATTTAACACAAAGATAAAAGATTTTTCTGATCAGTTCTGAGCGAGTTCTTCTCTCTGAAACCTCGTTAGCTTCTCGCTCGTTAGCTGATCTGTGTGTCTGTGTGTAAGCTGCATTATTTCTGTCTAATGTGACTATAATTACAAACAGAAGGGCAGCAGGTGTGTGTGTGTGTGTGTATGTGTGTGTGTGTTTGCACTGCAGACTCTCCCTTCTTTCCTTCACTAAAGAGACAAAACACACAACAAACAGGGTTTAATATTAACTTGTGATGTGAAAATCTGATATTGTGAGTTGAAACACAGAATCAAACATCATTTTTCTGTTTGTTCGTCTTCATCAGGAAAACACAGACACGCAGCAGATTAATGACCGAACAGCAGAACTAACATGTCTTCAGCTGAGTGTCTGTGAGTGTTTGTGAGACTCGAACGCTGCAGGGAAGCTCGAACATGTTTCTGTTTTCCTGCCTGAGCAGCAAACAGTCTCGCTGTCGGACCGACTGATCTATTTTTCATTCAGACTCTGACGAAGCAGCCCGACAGGACGACGCTTCGCCTCCTCAAACCCAAACAACTCGTCTCTCAGCTGGAATCTGGACGTGAAGGAGACGAACTGCCACGTCTGAGCACCGGCAGCTTTGAAGATAACAAGCGAGAGGACGTCCTGCTGCTCGATTACGATCTGATGCAGAGTTTACTCTCCGAGCTCATGAGTCTTTCCCCTGTGATGGAGCTTCTGACTGATCGCTGCTCGATAGTTTGGTCATCAGTGGATTAAAGCTTAAAGCTGCAGACGTCACAGGAGCTGCTTCTGTCTCATGTCAACCTGCAGCATCCACATCCTTTACTCAAGTCAAAATGACAAACTAACACTGAAATACTGCAGAAAAAAGCCTCCTGTGCCTGTGATACTTTCATTCTGACTCCTGCATCGATGTTAAAGTTGGTCGATGTGAATCTGCTTATCATTTTTGATTGTTTGGTTTGAAAAAATCCTGAAAGCAGTGAAACACGTCGTCACAACTGTCTTAATTTAACCAAAAATGACAGATTAACATAAAGAAACAGAAACAGGCAGTTGCATTAGACAATAAAAGTACATTTGTAGAGTACTTGAGTGAATGTACTCGGTTACTTTCCAGCGCTGGCTGTGCAGAGGTCACAGAGTTCAGCTCTGCAGGGGATTCCTGCTGAATGACTGATGGCTGTGAGTTAATGGAGTATGGATTACTGAACACTGATACAGTATGTGTCGAGTGTTTGCATCCAAACGTTCCTGCAGAGACTGAAACTCCACAAACAGTCACAGGATGTTTCAGTTACCAGCTTAAGTCCTCTTCTCCTTTTTTAAAAGTTATAGAGAATCATATTAACAGTAATGATAAAGTGTCATGAACCTGTTTCGCTCCTCAGACAGAGATCATTGAATCCAGCAGACTCAGTCAGGAAAAGGTAAAGTTTAGTAAAATAAAATGAGGATTTTTAGGATTTACAATACAGAGATTTACATGAAATTCGCGTTTTGTTTCTGTACTTTTGTTATGGAGAGCAAGGTGATTAAATGCACCGTTATTTGAAATTTGCTTGATTTTCTTATTTTATTTTAATGAAATGTTAATATTCTGCACTTCTGAAACCAAAACTCGACACTACAGAAAACCACACTGATGAAACCATTATCAGTCAGTCAATTAATTAATTTTCATGTGCAAAAGAAAAAGAGACACGTCACTCGTTCAGACTTTTGTTTGACCTGTGAAAACGTTTGTGAGAACTTTGGTGAGAACTTTGGGGAGAACTTCTCCTCACGGCTCCGGTCGGCCGCTGCAGATTCGTCCCCGTCAGGTTCGATGTTCGTCCTGTGAGCAGCGGTCACATTGAGCCTTAATTAACATTTGATTGTGTTTGATTTGCAGTGCCACAAACACTACGTCCCTGTGTGCGGCTCCAACGGAGACACCTACCAGAACGAGTGCTACAGGCGACAGGCGTCCTGCAAACAGCAGCGGCTGATCTCGCGGGTGTCGGACGGGCCCTGCTCCGCCGGTGAGTCTGACGCAACGGAAACCTGGAAACAACAAGGACTGATCGATGGGAGAGGTCATCCCAAAGTGAATTACAGCTTTTCATTTGTTGAAATCGACCGGTGGATGAGTGTGTGAGGACGTCAGTCAGTGTGTGTTTTAAAGGATTCAGTCATTTAAAAAGTCGTCTGAGGGGAGAAATGATCCAGAGACTTAAGTCTTTATTTGTTCAGAGCAGTCGGGTTTAACAGCAGGTTTCACTTTTATCAAAAGATGGAGGGATGATTATGAAGTGAGAGCTGTTCTGTTATTTGAGGGTCATATTTACCAAAATAAAAGCACAGTTTCTCATCTAATCAGAGTTTCATCTGAAGGAAAAAGTCACATCAGTTCAGGTTTAAAGAGATCTTCACTGAAAAGTTTTCCAGCAAAATCACAAACAACCACAAATAAATAAGACAATTTGTGAAGGAAAAGATAAAAAGTGACTTTGGGAAAATGAATTTCAGACCAACATTTAATGACATTGACAACAAAGTCAATAAATAAAAGTTCAAACCTTGTAAATGTTCCATAGAAGAGCTTCATCGATACTTTTCATGCGTTTAAAGAGTCTTCAGGTGCTGAGCTGAGCAGACGGGCTGATGTTTAGAGTCATGATTTTAACTGCAGCTTCATCATCCTGTAATGTGTCTGTAAACGTCTCACTAATGTTTTTAATTACAGCCTCAGAGTCGCCGCGCTGCAGTTCACCGCCGTTATGTTTTTAATTGACTGAACGGCGAACGCTCGGCGCTCGTCCTCCATTTTTTCCTCTGAACTCTGCAGAACGTCACCAGTCAGATTGATTTCAGAGAGCGAGCCGCTTAATCAGCCGCGGATCAATTTTAATTAGGATGAGCCGTTAAAATCCTCCTGAAGCCGAGTGTTTCCAAAGCCGGAGTCCGGGGACCCGCCGGGGCTCCTTCAAAGGTTTCAGGAGGAACCGCAGTGAGGATCCGTCTGATTCCACTCAGCTGCCTTTTCCTCCCCGTTCATCCTTCACCAGCAGGCAGTCAGAGGCCTTGGCTCATCTGACGACAACATTCAGAGCCGCCGAGACGTTTTTCATCAGACCGACGTCACCGGACTCACCTGCTGAGGGTGAAAACAGCAGCTCTGACGCTATATGAGGAGATATGAGGAGTTTCATGTCACTGACACACACAGGAAACAGAGAGGTCAGAGGTCAAAGAAGCATGGGACAAAACAGAACTTTGGTGCATTAAAAAAGGCATCAGATTGAGTAAATGAACTGTAGTAACCTGGTTTCTGTCTCTGTTTACCGTGCAAGCTGCAAAGCTGCTCAGGGATCAGATTTCTCTCTCACAAACTCAGTGAAAGTAAAATATTTTTTTTCCCATGATTCTTAGCGATAAGCTCAGGTGACCTCAGCCTGCTACCATCAGTCAGGCTTCATCTCCTCGTCTCGCTGCTTCCTTCTCAGTCAGTTTCCAACTTCATCTTAAAGTCTGATTACCTGTGTTTTCAAAGCTCCTCGTGGATTGGCTCCCTCTCACCTCGCTGACCTTTTCATCCACCGTTCGTCCCTCTAAGGACGCTCAGGTCGCTCAGCCGTCACCTCCGGTCGTCCCTCAGGCTTGAGCTGAAGCTCAGGGGTAAATGTGGAATAAACAAACTGCCCCCAAACATCAGATCTGCCCCCCACCCCCTGCATCATTCAAAGCTCCAGCTTCACCTCCATATGCACATAACTTTGTATTTAAATGGGTTTTTGTGACAGTTATTTTACTGGTGTGATGCCATTGAGTTCATGTTGTGTGAATGAATCTGTCTGTCTGCGTGGATCCGTCTGTCTGCGTGAATCTGTCTGTCTGCGTGACAGTTTGACTCCATAACGACTGAACTCTTTCCAACATGGCCACTGCTCCTGAAACCTTCAGGTTTAATGTTCCACATCTGGATGAACATCAGGCAGAATCAGATCCACGCTGTCACACAGTCAGATTGTAACACGTGGCATTTTTCCCATCAGCCCCCCCTGCAGACTGTGGATTCACACGTCCCTGCAGGACACTCGGGGCTGATGTTCTCCTGCTCCTCACAAACGTGTCGCAGCAGCGGTGGAGGTGGAGGTGCTGTCGGTCAACTCCATCTGCAGGGCCAGTGGCCTGATTTCCCAGGAGGCACCGCTCTTATTACCCGTTACACGGGGGAGCCGGCGCCGCGATATGCCCTCTGCCTCCCTCGCCTCCCTCCTGTCCTCCTGCAATTTCCTCTCCTCCAGATTTATGCTTCCTGTAATTGGAGCGTTCGGCGGCTGCGAGCCGAGGTGGCAGCGCGGATCCTCAGCCAAGTTTATTTCCCCGAGCAGGAGGCGAAGAGGAGGAGGAGGAGGAGGCAGAGGAAGTGTAGCTCTCAGAGGGCAGACTGGGGGGTGATGGGAGGTAAGAAGGCTGAGGCTCCTCGCTGATGTCTGATCTCAGGTCAGCTCAGTGGATTAAACTGCAGAGCTGAAGGTGTGAACCCCCACGCTGGCTTCAGGTCGGAGTTGTTACTGTTTAAACTTGTGTTGTTGGTTTTTATTGGCCTGCTGACGGAGGACAGAGTGATGGAGGACGTGACGCCTGCAGCACAGGGCAGATTTACACGCTCGGATGTGACACTAAAGGCCTTTTTCCTATCTAACCCTGGGCTTCCTATAAACTGAGCTTTTAATAACATTTATGTGGCTTTTCCTCGTGTTTTCATCTTCGAACAACCAGGATGTTTCAGATCTCAGTCAGTAAAAAAAGGAAAATACACATTTCTCACAGTCTGCAGTTTAATGAGGCAAACGACGGCGAGACAGACGTTAATGTCAGAACTGGTGTTTTTATCGTCTCTGATTATTATCTCAGTATGACTTACATGATTATTGACCGGCTGATGTCACTGCTGGAGCCGAAACAAACTCATCCGCCGCCTCAGATTTCATCGTGGTTGCTGCCTGAAATCACAAGGAATTATGGGTGATGGTGCAGATGATAATAAACTCTGTCTGTTCAGCATCATTCAGTGTGTTCATGTGCACTTCAGGAACCAGTTTACAGTCAGTTTTCTCCAGTAAACTGAATCCTCAAACATCATGTTTGTGCAGCTGCATTTTTCTCATTTCTCACTCAGAGATATCGAAGTCTTTTATCATGTTTTTCTCTTTCTGACCTGCAAACAGTTGTGAAGGCCAGGTGTCAAAAACTGCAGAAAAAAAACAGCAGACGCATATTTTAAGGGTGTGGGCCTAAAAACCAAACAATATCAGCATATTTAACATGATATATTCAGAGAGAAAAGCCTCATTCAGAACGTTCAAACAGAACAGACCGACTCATATTCAGGAATATTATCACATAATAACTAACAGAGAAAGTGAGTTGATCTTTGTGTTTGTTTCTGACAGATTTTTCATTTCCCTTTCTTTGAAGGGTTATTTTTTTATTCTAATAAAATCAGGTTAAAACGAGACACAAAGTGCTGGACAAGAAATAAATTAAAAAAGCCAAACTTGATCTTGTCAGGGCTCATTTCACTGCTCATTATCTCTGACAGCAGAAAACTTTCAGACACTTCGGAGTCATCGCGGCGGTTTTCCTCACGCAGGCTGCAGCACAGGAAGCAGGCGGCTGCAGCGAAGCTTCGCTCTGCCTCATTAAACACAGAGGCGGCCATGTTTAATTCCCTCAGCAGGGTTTTATTGCTGCTGCAGCGTCCGAGTCTTCGGCGGCTGCAGCGTCCGAGTTTTCCTGCACAGCACACAGCAGCTTCAGCTGATTTGTGGAGCTGCAGCGAAGTGAATGAGGCCACAAAGTTAATGAGCGAAACTTTTGGTCACAAAGGCTTTTTTTTATGGTCAAAATAAAGAAGAGCAGAAACTTTTTTTATGTGTTATATTGATGAAAATATGACAGAAAGAAAAACTTTGCTGCAGGTGCTGTTTTTATTTCATAAAATTCAGTCTGTTTTTACAACAATTCAGAGAGATTTTTGATCCGAGTGCTCGAGCTCTTTTTTAGTTCATAAACTCTGTGAAGTTTATTGATCAGTTCATCTCTTCACATCTTCACTTCTACTCAGTTTCATCTCGTTTCCATCAGCTGGATGAAATGTTTGGATTCAGTTTAAACCACCTGAAAACTCAGCAGACCTGCATCGCTTCTTTTTCCTTCAAACAGCCTGAAAACGTTCTATCTCTCTTCTTTTCCTCCTTTTTACCAGGTTTTTACCAAAGACACCTGGCTTCTTTTCTCATGTCCGTCTCCACCGTCCTTTCTTTATTCATCTCCTCCACCTTAAAACTTTTCTAACTTTTTCTTTTTATTCTGCCTTAAATTCCACTTTCTTCTAAACTTCTCCTCTCATTTCACTTCCTGTCTTCCTTCTTTTCCTTCCTCCATCCTTTCTTCCTTCCCAGCTGTTCTTTATTTTCTGCTCACCTTCATTTTTGCTACCTGTGCACTTACTCATCTTCTTACCTTCCAGCTGTGTGTCATACTTTGTTCTTCCCTCCATCCTGAACATAAATCACATTTGTCATAATTTTGTCTCATTTTTGTGTTTTTTCTTCCTTCTTTGCCTCTCAGCTCTGTTTCTGCGCTGTTGTGTCACTAAATTCCCTTCAGAGGAAAAACTAATAAATAATCTTAGATTTTTTTAATCTCAAATCTTTGACATTCATATTGTAAAGATGTGTGTTTGTGCTGATGTTTCTCCAACAGGAACAGCAGTCAGCTGCTCAAACAGCCGCAAACTGAACGTTGGTGTTGTGTTTTCTGTTTTCTGTCGTGTTGAATAAGTGTTTTACTTCATCACTTCCAGTCAGAAAATGTTGTTCGATCTTTCCTGTAAATATTAAAGAGTTTTCTCATTAAAAAATGGACATTATTCACCTTAGCAGGAGGTTTTTTATTTTCTTTAGAAGAGATTAAAGAAGAGTTACAGCTGAGGTTTGAAACCAAACTCGTAACATTTAGTCAATAACTTGCTGACAGAGTCGTTCATATCTGAGACCATTTCTGCCTCCTTTTACGTGAAAAACAATCCCATCATGACTTTGTAAAGAAGCTCGGCTGCTAAAGGTGAAATTTAATTGAACAAAGCAGCCGGCGTCCATTTCTTAATGCAGCGGCGACGTGCCAGAAACTCCAAACACGCCGTCCATTTCTTAATTCAAGGCTGCTGCGCCAAGATTTCTCCTGAGAGGCTCCGAATCCTGACAGAGCTGCAGGTTTGAGCCAACGAGGCCTTCAGGACCTCAGAGAAGCTGCAACACGAGACTGTGTGTTTCTGTCTGCGTCAAATCTTTATCATCATGAGTCAGAAAAACAAAATATGATAAAAAAGCTTGAAAAAAACATCAGACAAAGAAAACACACCTGTAATCACCTGATCTCTGATAAGAACCTAACGATGCTTTAATGACTGACAGATGTTGTGTCTCTTGTGTCTTCACAGATCCTGGATCAGGCTCAGGAGACGGAGACGGTGAGTGTCTGTCTGTCCGCCCGCCTGTCTGTCTGTCTGTTTGGTTTTTTTCTTCTTTGTGCTATTTAAAGATTTCATTTCCTGCTTCCTTTTGGCTGCGAGTGAAAGTCAAACATAAATCAATTACAGGCGAGTCTTTATCAGCCTGTAACTGCTGCTGTTGTTTGTGTTGAGAGGAAGCTAATCAGAGCCTGAACGCAGCCTCTCAGCATCTTTACCCCCCCATGATAAGAGTTGCCTCCCCTCATGAAAAGGTGTGTGCAGGTTCTCCCCATCCCGATGGATGATTTGATGTTTTCTGTCTCGTTGGAGTCGAGCTGCTGTCATAACAGGCGACAGAGACATTTTGTGAGCATCTGTGAGCGCCACCGCACTGTTTGTTGTTTATCGTGGCTGCCGGGGGGGGTTTTAATTGGACGGGGGTCCCTGGAGAGACGCTATCTCCTCCATCTGCATGTGGACGGAGCTTCAGCCGGGTGGAGGAGCCGGTGGTTCCCCTGCAGGCGATGCATCGGTGCAGCCACAGCGATGCATTTATGAACCTGATGTCGTCTTTGTTCTCCTGAAGCTCTACAGACACACACACACACACACACACACACACATAGCCAGACTCAGCAAATCAAATGTGATGATTTTAAACACAAATTCT
>JAUZTA010000005.1:22732867-22743280 GCA_034780835.1 Ctenochaetus striatus | reverse complement strand
CTGATCAATTGTTGTGTTCACTAAACATTTGATTAGCGAACAAGATAGCTAGCCAGCTTACTAGCTGTGAGTAACCCTCCTGGCTAGCACTAGCATCTAGGTGGTTAGCATACTAGTTTGCCGACTGGCTCTACGAATCACAACTTAACAGCTTTCAGTAAAACATTTCACAACCAAATACACATCATGTTGTCATGTTTGATCTGATCAGGCCCTTAATCTAGTAAACCGTGGCTGACCAGCATCAGCGCTGAAGTGCAACAGTCCAGCTCTCGCTGCCATTGGACAAATGCTAACATTAGCGGGTTGCTGTTCACCTGCAGCCAAAGTCTGCGGCCCCCATAGTAGCAGAACTGGGGGGTCTTATGTGAGCCTACCTGCCCTCAGCACCAACACTAAGCCTCAGTCAGCCTGATTTAGCTGCTAATAATAGGGGCGGGTTAAGGAAATATATCAATCAAGCTAAAGAATTTTTAGCTCACAAATATCCAAATATACTTGGAGAGCAATTAGGCTGATATTATCTGATACTGGTGAAGCTGCAAAAAGTCAGATTTAGAGTAAATGTCTTTTTTTTTCTAGGCATCACTAGCTTGCGAACCACAGAAGTCAAAAGATGTTAAAATACACCCAAATTCTGAGGTACCGTTAAGCTTTCACAACAAAAACATGTTGAGGCTGAATTAATTCAGTTTACATATATTTCCATGTGAATGGCTTGTAGTACCTGATCCTGTAGGGACGGATGGTTTGGTGGCTTTTTACTTGTACTTTTTCTCGTTGTGTATCTGTGAAACAGAAACTCTGAAACTCTGCAGCTGTGCTGAGGTCCAACATGCAAATTCAGTGGAGGTTTGTTCCTCTGTATGTTTATAACTTTTATTTTAATGTCACAGGAGGTTTTTCTGTAATGTCTTAGTCTACGTCTACAGATTGTAGCCGGTCAGCCCCCCACCCCCCCTCCGCCGAGCAACGTGTTTCTACTTGTTGTCGACCATCGCAGCCGTGACTTCTCTAAATGTGACTAGAATGTGTTTGACATGTTAATATTCTGCATGTAGACTTTGAGAGGCTATTTTTGGCCTCTGCCAAAATAAAAAAGAAAATGTTTTTTTTAACGTACACCAGATTGCAGATGTTTCATTTGAGTGAAATGTCCCTTTTTAAGTCCTGTGAGGTTTGTCTTGATCTCATTCTGGCTGTTTCTTCTGTTTCTGTTTTGAAACAACCTGTCTGATCAGTCCTCTTCAGTCCTCTTCAGTCCTCTTCAGTCCACACATCCAGGAGTCTTTTCCTTTGTTTTAGCTCTGCAGAGACACTCTGTCCTAATTCCATACTAAACACTAACATTATGCTGCACACACCATCTTTTAGTGTTGACAGTGCTCTGTTTACCAGGCATGCATTATAACACTGTCAGGTTATCTGCCCTTTAATAAAAGGACATGAAAACTGCCAGTTCAGCTTTGCCTGGCAGGTTTTTTCAAACTTGTGGTGCTGAATTTGTGTCAAGTTAATAACCTTGAGGTCCCAACAAATCCTTGTCCCCTTCACACAGTTTTTATTCAGTTATGATGCTGCAGATATCTTATCCAGTAAGATGTTCAGCTTTGGATGCTGCAGGATGACAGCACACACAGAGAGATGAAGGCATGAGGTCGTATCTGAAGGAGCCTCAGTTCATTTAGCTTCTGTAGCTCAATATAACCTGTGATTCAGCATTTTTTTATTTGTCTTTATGAAAAAAAACATTCCCCTGGGTTCCCTGTCCCGATTCTCCACTCATCAGTCTCCACCCACCTGACAGAGAGGAGGAGCTCCATCATTAATTGACGCTCTTGTCTGATTAAAAACCACCGCATGTGCAGAGGCCAGAACCACAGCGGAGGTCACCGCCTCTCCTCGTGAAAATAAATCCACTTGTATGTCACACATTTCTACAAGGGGCAGGGACTCAGGCGCGCTGGAGTAAATATAGAGTTATAGACTGGAGGTGGTGGTGGGGTGGAGGGAGGTGCTGAAGGAGCAGCTGCTGGCTTCAGTCGAACACATTCAACCATCAGTCATCTACTACCACGCTGTAAAAAGCTCCCCATCATGATCCAACATTCATTCATTCAAAAGTCCCTGATCCTCAAGTGGCCTTTCCTTTATTTACAGGAAATATCAGGAGGAGCTCTCAGCGCTGCATGAGAGAAGCTAGACTGAAAATTAATTTGTAGTTTTTTCAGCAGAGAATGAAAGACCAACAATATCATCCAGATTTGAGACACAGAAACTTCAAAAGATCCTCAAAGTTAAATAATGAGGGAATATTATCAAAGATGAATCTGATACAAGTATAAGCACAAGTATTAAAACACCTTAAAAAACACCAGAATGCAGGAAATGAAACTTACACTGTTCAGAATTAGCTTGGGGCACGACCTCCGACCCCTCCTCTAGATTGTCCCACCCACATTTTAAAGGTGGAGGACTATGATATTTTTAACACACTGATGTTTGAATTTATGGAGTATTTTACAAAACATTGTAATTTAGTTGGATTAATTAAGCAAGTTCATGACTTTATCAAACTATAATAAAGCAATAGTAAATTACTTTGCAAGATACTGTTACTTGAAAGAGACACTGAGCACGTATGTAACGTTGAGAAGAAGTAATCCTCCTGTGCAGTGGCTGTTCAGGGAGCGAGTGTCAGTGTCTTATGTCGTCTATAAAGAGCTTCAGATCTCAGTCACAGTCAATGTTTGGTCTCTGCTGCCCAGGGGAAAGTAAAAAGGGCAGCGCTGCAATATTTAACCCCCCTTAAACATTCCAGCTTTGTGTAACCAGACTAGACAACTGTGGCTTCCTCGTATCCGTGAGCAAAGAGCTTCAGAATGACTCTTAAGCTGCTGTTGATGTACATGTTTCACAGCTGTTAGCATGAACAAATGTGCGAATATCGGAAACTTATGATTCAGTCTGTAGGCTCTAACAAAGCAGAATGGGACTCGAGTGGGGATTTCCATCATCCTCTGCTTTAGGTCTTCCCAAAATGTCAGAGTGTCATCTTGCGAAAGGGTTTTATTTTTAGCTTGGGGGGTTCGTGTGAGCATTGAGTTTACCACCTGGCCCACATCCCGATGAGGGCTGAATTCAAGTTCCCTTTGGATATGAAGCCTTTTTTAAAAGGGGAAGGTGGAGTTTCCCTCTCTCCTGTTGCCAGACCTGAGTTTGGGTCACAGTGGTCGGGTGTTGCCACTCTCCAGTCTCCTTTCTGGTAACTTCCAACACTTTTGCACCCTTTCCACGTTCCTGCAAAGCAAATTGCAACCGTCTTTGAAACACAGCAATGGATCAGCACAAGTATCGCACAGCGGGCGCCCAAGAGAAGCTGGAGATCACTGGGGTGGAGGACGAGGCCGGGAACCCCATCAGCGCCCTGACCATCCTGTCGCTGCTGGAGCGCGTGGCTGGCATCATTGATAATGTTCAGTCCTGCCAGCAGCGAATGGAGGAGCGTCAGCAGGAGCTGGAGAACAACATCAAGACCATCCAGGGGGATGTCCTGAAACTGGCCAAGGACCACACGGACACCAGCGGCACGGTGGAGAAGCTCCTGCAGAAAACCCGTAAGGTCAGCGCCAACGTCAAGGAGGTCCGGACGCGTGTGGAGAAGCAGAACGTTCGGGTCAAGAAGGTTGAAACCACCCAGGATGAGCTGCTCACACGCAACAAGTTCCGTGTCGTCATCTATCAGGTGAGCAGTTCAGATGAAAGAGTTTTCAATTAAAAATGTTCCGATGGTTCATATTTTTGAGTATCTAAATCACAAAGATTGGATTTTTTTCTCAAATGTGCCCAGTGATAATCAGACTGGAGGCAGTTTATGACTCATTTCAGCAACTTAATTCCATACTTTTTAACTATCACAACTTCATGATCAAGTGGTCAATTCCAGCACTTTTCATGTACCAATCATTGAAGTCATTCATGAAGCAGAAATGCATCTGCAGGTTTAAGTGTCTGAAATGGGAGAATTTGCTTAGTGGGGTTAAAAAAGGGCCCATTATTCTTATTCTCACTGCTCTTTATTTTTATTCTGGGATTCAACATGAGCAGCTCTGCTTGATTTACAGTTAATAAAACTAAAACTCAAACTTATTTATCTTCTACTGGTCCGTCACATAACCCTTCAGTTCCTGCTCTGTCTCTAACAAGCCGGTTCAGCTGCTGTCTCTTTAAGGCCCCCCTCCTTAAAAGCCCACTTTCTTCTGATTGGCTGATTTCTGACAGCCAATCAGAGGGTAACACCCACCCTGTGAGCACCGCCTCAGCATCTCCCCTGTGATTGACAGTGACTGATTACCAGTTTCTGTTCAAAAATACAGCTTAATCATTTCATTCACTGGTTTTGGTTGAACCTGGATCATTTTTTATTGAGATTATATCTCGGTAACGAACACGTCGCTTTACTTGCTTAGCTAGTTAGCTCAGTTAGCCGAGAAGCTTGCTAGGTATCAGCTAACTGCTTGGACTGAGAACTATGGAAATAACTTACAGCTGTTAGGGTTAGTCGAGGGGGGCGTCTGGGTCGAACATACAGGAGATGTGACGTGTTTTGTTTATGGCACATCGACGTTGGCAGATGAAGCTGCCAACTTTACATAATGACACTGTTATGACTGGCTTCAGTTCAGTTCAGTTCAGAGTTGCTCGGCAGTTACAGAGCAAATTCAATGCATTTATTGCAACAGGGACATCAGAAAATTTGAACTTGTTGCTCTTTATTCTGAAGAGCCTTTATCTCCAAGCAGATTGTAGAGAACAAACTTATCTGAGGGAAGGTGGTCAGAGCTGGTCAAGACTGATGTTGCCTTCTGCAGAATTTGTCTGTTATAAATAACTGCTGCATAACATTTATATTGCTGGCTGTTTTGATTTTTATTTGGAGACATTGTTTGTTGTTTATAGCACTGAATGTTAAAATGGACTCAAGAGTACATGTATCTGGAGTCAGGCACTGTTTACTAGGAAAGAGTGTGAAGCAGAAAACTGACACAGAAACAACAAATGCAGAAACTGAAGAGTTTAAAGTTTGTGTCCAGCAGCAGGCTGAGAAATCAGCAGATCTGTGCAGTCACAAGCGACTCAGACTGAAGAGCTGGCAGGTCAGAAACTGGGCCGAACCACCGGGACGTTAACTGTCGGTCATGAAGCTCAGCTGGTAGATGTGAACAAAACTTCAGGTTAGCAAATCATGTCTTATGGCTCAAGTATTCAGAAGCTTTTTGCTTATAGAAACAACATTTTTACATATATAATCACAACAGAAAACAAGAAGTGAAACAGATCTTCTTCAAATGAACACTGTTGTTTTTTTTAGGGTTGTTAAAAAATGCTGCAAAACTTTGCAACATAACAAAACAAGCGATTCCTTTTTTCATTCAAATGGAGCTGATGATCATGTCTGAATAAGTGAACAAAGCAAGGATAAGAAAACAAAAAGAGTAATCTCTTTAATAAAATTATCTCAGTTGTTTTAATTAGTAGAAAGAAACGTTTCGCTCAGAGTAAGAAAAGATGTTAGGACCTTTGAGGTAACAGTTTAAAAACACCTTCTGGGTGACGAGTGAGCAGCTCCGCTCTGGATCATCAGATCCTCAGATCCTGTCCAGGTTTCTGTTTAAGAGGAACTGGAGCATAATTAAGTTAAGTATCATAAAGTAAAGTAGATTCCTTCCCTCAGGCGATAGAAAACGCTGTGCCAAGCAGCCATATCTTAATTCAAATGAACTCTGACTCAATTCATTAAGCTGTGGACGCAGCGAGAGGGCGAGCAGTGATGTGAGGAAATGTGCTTTAAGTTTAACTCTTAAAAAGCCCTCCACTCCGTAACACTGACGATTTATGGAGGAGCTTCCTTGTTAGGCTGAGAGGGCGCTTTCATCAGACCGGCCTAATCAGGTCGGCTGAAACGGGTGAAAACAAGATGACTCACTTCAGAGTTTAATTTGTAATCCAAAGCACTCTGCCGAACACAATCATCGGGCGCTTCTGAGCCTAAAAATCTACATTTTGCATGAACACACATTCCTGTTGAGTCATTTCTGAACATCAAGGGATGGAGAATAAACCAAATTAGGTGTCTTATCTCCAAGCAGACACACGATCCGTCCTTTAGAAGTGCAAACAGAGCGAGAAGACTCAGGGCACTCGTGTTGATTGAGGAGGCTGTCGTTGTTAAAAAGATGGACAGACTTTATAATAGCATTAAATTGGAGCGCTGTGGGATTTTCTGTGCGAGCAGCTGGTCGGACGACAGAAAAAGACGTTTCTGTGAACTCAGAGGACTTTTAACAGTGATCAAAGAGTCCGTGTTCATCGCTGCAGGCTTGATGAGCGAAGCTTTGGTCGGACGAGAGAAGACGAGAGTCAGAAACTGAGATGCAGACTGAATCAGAAACATTCAGAGACTGTGATGCTGGCAGACATGAAGAGTTTTTTACAAAATGGCAATTAATCTGTGGTCGTTGCTCTAATTAAAACATTTATTTGGTAATGTGCGCCACTAAAATACAGAAATAACTGACATGTCGGATTGCAACTTGTCTTGCAAAAACAGGAAGGAATTTTGAAGCCTGGAAATGAGTAAGAAGTAATCTAATCCATCATCCCCATAAAACCATAAAATAACCTTAATTAAATTACTCTAAACAGGTAACTGAAGTTTAAGACAAACAATAACAACATCTTTGACCTAAATGGAGCTGAAATAAACTGAACAGGAGCTGCAGGTGAAAGTTAGCCTGTGTTGCTAATCTGGCTAATCTGGCACATTGACGTGACGGACGCAGGCGCTCATGTTAATTAATGTGAATTGTCCCTTTTTAATTAAAATAAGCATAAACATAACATTTATTGTCTTTTTTGCTGGTTTCCATTAAAAAACTTACAGTGGGATCATATAATATTTCCATATTCTCATGTCAGTGCCAATTAATCCAGTTTTCCCACAAACTTTTTCAGTTGAAAAATATCAGAAAAAGCAGTGGGACTTTCTGAGTCACTGAAGTCACTGTTGATAAAATAGAAACCATGCTGATGTTAAAAATACACAGCTGTCTTTGCATTCGGCTCTGCAGGATTACATCCAGCCGTCGGTGTTTGAGGGAGATGTTGTCCTTGTTAACATCCAGACTTCAGAATAGTAACCAGGACGCTATGTGCTGCTAACAGCTGCTGTTGATCCGAGACCTATTCTGGGATCACAGCGCTCGGCTTCTCTGCCAGCAGAGACACACTAAAAACTCCCGTCAGACCGAGTCGGTTTCTGATGAGCAGATTATCACGCGAGTCAGTGCACAGAGGCGAGGTAAGGTGAGACGAGATTATCTTGATATAATATCACATAACGTAAAGAAAACGAATATTAAAGCTGCATTAAACGACCTCTTTGGCCACTTGGGGGCAGCAGAACGAGCACAAACACAACATGGGCAAACACGTTATAAGAGAGACGAAGAACCACGTCGAGCATTTTGAACAGAAACGTCTGTAACAACAGAGACGTCGTTTGTTTGATGCAGGAGCTGGAAAACAGGTTCAGCCAATCGTGTTGCAGCTCTGGATGAGCCATAAACAACTCGGAGCTGAGAAAACTTGAGCTTGTGTAGAAAAAGTAAAGTTTGTTTTATAACTTATTATTTTAGAGGAACATCACCAAACTTTTTATTCATTTTTCTTTTTTATCAGATTGACTGATGATTCAACACATGCAGTTTTTTTTTACTTCAATGACCTTTGAAAGTGAAGTTACTCTCATTCATTCAGTGAGACACTTGAGTTTAGTTTCATTTACTGTCATTTTACAACACAAAGGTTCACACTGAATCTACAGTTGTGGCCCTTCATTCTGCATATGAATAGAACATAAACAAATACACGATTTAATGCATTTAAAAACACATTTTGTGGTAAATATGCAGTTAAACAATATTAAACAGAGGTGATTTCAGAGAAGGTGGGGGGTGTATTACATCTTTACTCAGATGTTTGACCTTGTGAGAGTTTAACTGAATATGATTTGATTTGATCTGATTTGATCTGCAATGCAAAAAAAGATGATTCTCCATTTCCTGTTTTTAAAAGCTAAAATTCGGTTTTCCACGTTGACAAACAGGAGTAAAACTATCGTTCTTGCTGCAGCTATATTAGCTGGCTGCCTCTCAGCACAGTGAACACAGTGGTGGAGTGGAGGTACTGCAGCCTGGTGTGTGTTCAGCTGCAGCAGATCCTCCTCCTGAGTTCCTGCTGGTTCTTCGCTCTCTGTTTGTCTGAACAAAGACTCCAGGCTTCGCTCAGTTCAGCCTCAAGCTGAAGACTCGAGCTTCCTCTCGTCCTGCCTGCAGGGCCGACGGTCGCAGTGTTGAGTTTCCTCATGACTGATGTGCTGTCGGTTATTCTGAGGCCTCCGTTCATCTCCTAATATAGAGCTTCAGCTGCGGTCATTTAACCAGGAAGCAACAGGAGGTTTGTTAGAGACGGTCGTCGCCGGCGGCTGAATAATGAAGGCCGGGACAGTAATAAGAAAAAGATAAATGGCTGCTGGTCGACACTCAGGGACGCTCGGCTTCACTGCTGTTCACAAAGCTGGACATCAGAGGACAGTGTGTCGTTTCAGGGGGGAAATGGGTTTTAGTTTGTGATGTTTCTGCTGTGTGACAGTGAGAGAAGCTGAGAAACGACACACATTTACACATTTACAACAGGAGCTCATCCAGATACAGACAGCAACATTACACAACGTCTTTTTTACATTTTTAAACTTCTGAACAGACGTCGAGAAGGAATTTTTCATGTTTGAAATGCAATGTAATGTGCTTCCTGCCCAGAAATCACCGTGAAGTTGTTTTGTAGGTATTTTTAGCGACATGTTAGAGTTTGTCGTGTTATGGAAAAACAGCAAAAACCTGCTCATCCTGCATTCGGAGTCACTCACTCATTTTGCATCAAATTAAACGGTGCGTTGTTATGACGACGCCATGGAGACATAAAGAGAAAGATGCTGGCCAGCTCCACTTATCGCTGCACAAACATGAAGCTTCTCTCTCGGTGAAACTGGATCAAATTTGATGTTTCTTTGTCTAAATGTTGACAGGTAACTTAAGTTGTACTTGATGCTGAAGTAACTGTAGCTGCTGCTGACTGTGCCGACTCAGCAGCATCAGGACCAAACACATCCTGTGATACTGCTCTATGAATACTTTTACTTCATGTACTGTAGGTACATTTTACTGCTGATACTGATACATTTTTACCTCATCGTTTTTATTTAACACTTATAGGAACATTTCCATAATGTTGTAAAGGTTTTTAAATTTCTTCCTCTGATTAAACTGATGAAACAGTCCATTCTTTACAAACATCAATTAATCAATTATTCAAACTCAATTTGTCCATCAGTTTTAATACAGTTTGGTTCAGAATGAAGTGTTTTACCATTGAGGGACGAGACGACAAAGCAGGTAAGAACCAAAGGAATAAACCAAACTAAAAGAGAGAAAATAGATTAAAAGCATCATGAAGAAAGAGTGTGAGCTGCTGTCTGCCTGTCTGTCTGTCTGACTGTCTGTCTGTATGTCTGTCTGCTTCCTGTCGCTCTCTCTCTCCTTCCTCCGCCGCCAGCCGAGGTTATTAATACAGGCCTCGACCCACATTCCCTGCTGGTGTAATTATTGTGTCATTCACAGAGTGTGGACGCGCTCTGATGGCTCCTCCCTGATTAATGAGTGTGATCGTTGCAGGTGGCTGCGGCTTAATTAGGATTAATTGGCTTTCACATCCAAAGTCACCTGTCGGGCGCAGCAGGTGGAGCAGACCCGCAGGTTCCTCCAGGAGCTGCTTTGTTTGAGTCGGTCCTCAAGAAACACTGAAAAAATATAACAAGAAACTTTTAACAGTTTAGGTTCTTTTTAATATTGAGGATTATCACTAGGCATGTAATTAAAAAAGCTCTATATTACATATACATATATTACATATATTACATAAATAACATATTACATATATTACATATATTAAATATTACAAGAAGATGCATTTGGACAAAATGAAAACCACAGTATTATTGAGGGAAAAGCCGGCTGCACAAAGACAGGGAACAAGTTAGGGTAAGAGAGAAAAATATAGGGTAAAAATAAAATAACTTAAATATATAAAGTAGAAATTTGATTGGAACTATCAATAGATCCACTATACTTTTCATTGCTCTTGCTTTTCTTTTTTCTTTACTGTCCTATTGTGTTTTTAAGGACACATTCTCTCTCTTTGTAATCGCTCCTCCTGCCTGCTGGCCATGAAGGCTAACTGTTCTACTTGTCGCTACTGTTGTTTTATTGATTTTATTATTTTATGTTGTTGACATCA
>JAUZTA010000005.1:22679863-22692396 GCA_034780835.1 Ctenochaetus striatus | reverse complement strand
ACAATTGCAAAAAAATGTAAAATTTGGATTATGTAGATGAACAACTTTCCACAGAAAATGTAGAAACTTCTAACAAAAGTCTGACAAAGATGTTTTTCGGTGCTGAAACTTTTCGGTCTGTTTCTTCCAGGCCTGACGAAGTCGGGGCCGATGGGCGAGTGGAGGAGGGCGAAGACGGAGGTGAGTCTGAGATCAGACAGAGTTTCAGTTTGTCAGCTGGTGGTGAAGAAAAAACTCTAACGTTTTTCTGTTTTTCAGGACATCACGTCGAGAAACGAGTGAAAGCATCAGGAGCCAGTCTCCATGTTTGTGATGTGAAACCTGAGGAGCGACAGAAAAGGTCTGATGGGACTCTGAAGACGTATTTAGCTTTTCACCAACTGTTTGCATGTGAGTTGCACTTATAGGACCAAGTTGATCTGAGCTCCAGGAAAAGTTTTACAGAAACACCTGTTTGATTCTTCAGCTGCAAATCTTAAAGTTCATCCTTTTCAAATGTAAATCTGAACGTGTCGGTCAGAAGGGCTGAAGTTTTTAACTGTTAGAAATCAGAGAGAAACCGACACATTTACACCTTTTAGGATTTAAATTCGAAGAGAACCAGCAGGAAACTTAGCGGTGATGCGTTCAGGTAAAAATACCTTAAACAAACAAACCTGGTATCATGATGTTCTTCACTAAAGTCCTGTGAGGATTTTCCTGCAGTGTAAAAGCTGAATCAGATGTTTCTGTCAAAAAGCTGGAGCTCATGAACACGGTGACACAAGTTCTGTAGTTTAGCAGCTGAAAAACAAGAAAATATCAAATGAAAAACACCTAAATGTACCTGATGTATTTTTGGAACTCTGTAACTGTAACCTCTGGTGTTGGTGGTAGAACTTGGCTTTTTTTGGGCTGTCCAAAGTGACCAGACGTCAGACTCGTCTGGAGAATAAATTCAGGTCAGACAGCGAAACAAACGAGCAGTGGAGCCTCGCTGTTCTTTCAAAATAAGAGCTGTGACTTTTTCTAAGAGAACAAACGCACAAAATCACCTGACGTTCTTCTGATCTACCTGAAAGTTTTAACCGCAGGAGATAAGTGCCATGTTTTCCTGAGGAAACTAAACAGAGAGTTTTATTCCAAAATGAAGTAACTGCACGTTAAAAGGACCCATAAAACTGCATAAAACACACAAAAAGACAAAGATCATGTTGGTTTTGGTGGGTTGAAGCTGCACCGGCTCAAACTTTACTGTGAAAATCCGAATTTTTAAAATAATCTAACTTGATTAAGTCAGAGAACAGAACAAATCCAGTCATCTTAAAGTTTCCGTGTGCAGCAGATAAAAAAACCTCATGAATCTTCTGTCTTCAATCATGAAACGATTTTGTTTCTCTCTGCAGCGTTTTGTGGTAAAACTCTTCAGATGTTAAGTGCCTTTAAATCAGCCAGCAGCGCAAAAATACAGAATAACACAGGGAGTTTTGATTAAAACCTGAAATGCTGCTGAGCCAACAAACAGACCTGCTTCAGTGTTACCTGGAGATGATCTCAGTGTTCAGTCTCACCTGTGTGAGGTGCAGCAGACAGGTGGAGTTCCTGCGTTCCTGCGGTACAGACTCCACCTTGAAGGCGTCACAAACAGGAAGAAAACTGCTCACACCTCCAGTGTTTCAGGTCTGCAGCTGTGAGGAGGTTCTTCACACATGCAGAAGCAATAAAAAAAATCAGAAATGAGCTGCGTTGAGGTTTAAACTTCAGCAGCGTTCAGGGGAAGAGGATCTTTAAAGTCACAGATTTAAAGAATAAATGAATGAGGGTCGGTTTGATCGTCATTCTGAGTTTAAGTTTAAACGTTTGCAGTTTAAAACGTTTGACAACGGAAACCTCATTCAGCAGAAACCTGATTCCTTCTGGAGGAAAAGGACGATAAATGTTTCCATCAGGAAAAGTGCAGCAGGAAGCCTGAAAGAAAAATAAAAAGTACTGTATGACTTTATAAGGTTTTGACTTTATAAAGTTTTCAAATTAAATCATGTTTGGGCCTCAAACTTCGCCAAGACTTTTAGCCGACCTGAAGAGGGAAGAGATGATCTTTGCTCAGTTTTCAGCACAAATCAACTCTTCCTGAGCGGAATTTAAATGTTCTCATGTGTTGAACTTCTGTCAGTGATGGATTTGTTTTCTGAAGAGTCTAATCTCTCAGCAATGCAAACTGTGTGTCAAACTGAACTCAGTTGATTTAAAAATCATTTACTTCAGTGTGAACTTTCACCTGTTCGATGCTGGCGTGGCCTTCAGGGTCTGTTGTCCGTCTTCCTGTCTGCGTTCGTCTCTGAAGCGTCTGGTGTGTTTCTGTTTTTCACTCTGAGTGCCAAATCTGTAAAAACCTGACTGTTCAGGAAAAGTTCAAACTACTTAATCAATGAACAAATATAAATCTTTGTTTCTAATCTTTTTAACACAGCACTGTATAACTTGTTTCTTTGCATTTAAAGCTGCACTTCTCAATTTTTTTATGGACAAGGGATCAAAAGACGCCGTGTAAAGTGAGAGGCTTCAGATCCTGAAGTTTAAATCCTGGTTTTACTTCTGTGGCTGAATGTTTGAGCCGGATAAGTTTCTCAGTGTCGGACGTTAAAACTCAGCTCTGATGGGACGATCACGAAGCTGGATGTGTAAAAAAAAGGCATTAGTTTGCTTACATGTCTGTTATTCTGCCCCCTGTTGGCCAAAAACATTTAAAAGCAGCTGTTAAATGTGGAAAATTGTTAGTTTGTCGTTGCATTTTAATACAGATGATGGAAGTTTATGAGGTGTGAAGCTGCAGATGGAAAATGTCTAAAACAATTAATGTTGTTTGTCTTTTTTTTAATGGATCAAACCTGCAGATGAGCTCGTTTGTGGTTTAATGCAGCTGATGTTCGTCATGTTGTACATAGTTTTTTATTTTAATGACTGCACTTGTTTTTAAAAACTCTGCTTGTGATGGCACTTATACTCTCTGTTCATTTTGTATTCCACTGTACTGTATTCATGTTATCGAAGTGTCTGACAGTCAATCATCTGTTCTGAAAACAGCAAAACTAAACCTTAAACGAAGCGCAAACCAAATGTTAATTTAGGAAAAATTAAGATTTAAATTTAGAAGATTTTCAGACAAAATGAACAAATGTTGTAAAAAGAAATCAGATTCCAAACTAAAAGAGGACGTCGTCCTTTTCTCAAAGTGTTGATCTTAATCAGTAGTTTTTTGGAATTTGAATGATGTGTAGTTGCCCCTTTGGGCCTGTTGGTGGCGCTGTGTTTTAAGATTTAATTTTGCATCCTGTCAGACATTTCAGTGAAATGTTTTAGGTCTATATGAATGTTTATCTGTTAAATCCTGTAATAAAGATGGTGTGCTTCTGTTTTATCAAACTGTAATCTGATTATTTTTGTTTATTTATTCCAGTCTGATGTTTTTTCCTTATAAACAACAAATAAACAACAAACAGTTGAAAGTTGCATCCGACCGACAGAGACACAAATACTGAAGCAGAATCTGTTCATCAGGATGCTCAAGAAATTTAGTGTTAATCAGTGTTTCTACTTCTTGTGTTTGAACAAGTTCTTATGTTTTGTATATATTGTTTTTAAGGAGTTTGGGTTTAAAGTTATGACTTAAATGATAAATGAAATAGTTCATCACCGTCCTGCCTCATCATGTAAAGACATCTCATCAGTTTTATTGTAGTGATTTTCTGTTTGAGGTGATGCTGAACAGACACATTTGATATTAAACATCATTCTTCATGAATTTTGCATCTAAGATTCAACAATTTGCTTTTATTACAAAATGACATGAAGTTCGTACAAAATAATCCGTGACAGTATCACAGATGTAAACAGGACAGCTGGACGTGCAGCTGTTCGGACAGATGTTGCAGATTCACCTTCAGACAAACATGCAGATTTTTCCTCAAACATGAAAAAAAAAAACATGATAAAACCTGAAAGTTTTGGATTCCAGCTGGAAAATTTGATGCTACTGAAGGTTTGTCTGCTCATGTTTGAGCAGAATAATGATCATGGCTGTGTGATGAAGTTACATCTGAGGGCTGCTGGTCTGCAGGTAGAAGCTCCGCCCACTGAAGCAGGTGGCAGGAAGTCGTCAGTAAAATCACCTGTTGGGTTGATCAGTTCAGTGAAGACGTGCAGACACACCTGATGAGGTGAGCAAACTCTCAACTCATTTTATCTGATGTGAAAATGTTCAGCATTTAGACGAGACGAGCTTCTCTGAGTCTGCGTGTCCAAAAGAACCAGAACAAACTCAAAATCGAGCTGAGCTGCTAACTTCCTTCTGAAGGAGCAGCAGAAGTCGACCAGCAGAGAAACTGAGACCAGAACGATGTGATGTGGCAGGAAGAAGATCTTGAATCATGACTTCATGTGTTAGCAAAGAGGAACAAACTGACCAACTCTGAACAGGAAGTTTACAGGAAGAAGGACAATCGGCGCCGGGGCCCCCTGGTGGTCTGGGGGACCTCGGGGCTGCGCTGCTCAGACGGAGATCCAACTTGTCTTGATCTGATCAGGGATTTTATGTCTAACAGAAGCCTCGTAAAGAAAAAACTTTCAGAGAAAACTTGAGGAGACACTTTATTTTTTTTTTATTGGAGGGAAAAAGAAAACTTTACCTGTCAGGTCAGATCATGTGACCTTTGAACTCCAACCTTCCCATAATCCCGCTCGTGTCACTGAAACGTGGGAGCCAGTCGCTTCTCCCCGGCGTGCACGGTGACGTGGCGGCGCAGGTGGCTGCCGGAGATGAAGGTCTTGCCGCAGTACAAACACCTGAACTGCTTGCAGTCGGTGTGGACGGTCATGTGGACCTTCAGGGATCCGGACTGGGCGAAGCGTTTCCCGCAGTGGACGCAGCCGTAGCGTTTCTCCCCCGTGTGGACGCTCTGGTGGCGTTTCAGGTTGCTGGAGTCGGAGAAGCGTTTGCCGCAGAGCGCGCAGACGAACGGCTTCTCGCCCGTGTGGACCCTCATGTGGGTCTTCAGGTTCTTGAGGCAGGCCAGAGTTTTACCGCAGCGGCTGCAGACGAACGTCTTCCTGCCGCCGCCGCCGCCGCCGTCCCGGCTGCTGACTCCGTCCTGATGTCTCCACCTGTCCCTCCTGATGAAGGCGCCGTGTCTCTCCGTCAGCTCTTTCCTCACAGGAAGCCGCGGCTCGCCTGCAGGTGGCGGCGCCCTCTGCTGGCTGCTCTGGAAACCTGCGGGCTGCTGATGCTCCGCCGCAGACTGAGTCGCCTCCTCGATGGAGAACGGGAAGCTCCTCCCTGAATCAGAGGCGGCTGAAACGCTCAAGCTGGAGTTCAACACGTACGAACAGCCTGGATCCTCACTCAAAGGATTCTGGGTAGTGAGGGAGCCATGTTGGCGCTGCGGCTTGTACAGCAGACAGTCATAACTGCTGGTGTCGGACCTCTGGCTGCTGTTCAGGGTGTTTTGGACGGAGGTGGAGGTGGAGCTGACCTCCCCGCTCACCCACGGCCGGGTCGAACCTTCATCCGTTACTTCCTGTTTGGTCACTGGGGGCGGAGCTTCTGACTCTGTCGTATGGGCGTCAGCGACACGGCAAAACTCCTCTGGACAGAAAGAGAAGATCAGATCAGTTTTAAGCTTTTTCCACTGTGCACTTTTACCACTAATGTGACCTCAGAGTAGAAAGGATTCACACTGAGCCACTAAACTCTGAACTTAACGGGTTTCTCTCACGTGAACGCAGGAAAAATGAGTTTCCAGGCTTGTTCGTCTCAGATTAGAGGTCAAATGTTGATCGGTTTAGTTAAATAAAGTGCATGTGCTGCATTAATACACTGAAAGAGTCCTCACCCTGCTCAGACCGGGACCAGGACTCCTCGTCGTCCTCCACTTTGATCACTGTGGTCATCAGCGTGGTCGTCTCACCTGCTGCAGGCTGCGAGTCGGAGCAGAGAGAAGACAAAACGAAGCAAAGTGAGGAGAGAAACCGAGTCAGAGATCACCGATCTGCAGCTCTGACGTCTGCTGACTCTCCTCCTCTACTCACAGCCTCCTGGGTGGTTTCCTGTCCGCAGTCTGAGGACGGATCGGCGTCTCCACGCCGCAGAGTCGCCTGGTTCGACACCCTGGACGGAGCAGCCTCACCTGGAGGAGACAGGTCAAAGGTCGTCTGCAGAAAGGTGTCTGTATCTAACATTTCATTACAAAACAAGATTTCCAGAGTCGTCCATGACACACTCTGCATCCACAGAGTCAATAAAATTCAAGAAAGCACTTTTTAGTGATCCAAACTTAGTAAACATCTCTGTGTGCAGGATAATCTTCTGGAAATGTCATTCTACAATATCATTTCATACTGGAAGCCTTTTGTACAAATAATGTCTCATAGAGATTTTTTACTTAGAAGATAATGAAAGGGATGTTGTCAGTGTTAGAACACACTGCTGATGTGCTTATGACGTCAAACTAAACGCTGCTGATTGAGATGAAACATCATGAAACCAGTAACTGCACAGAGACAGATGGTGAGACGGCTCCTCAGGCCTGAAGCAAGAGCACCGTGATCGCCCCCTGGTGTCTGGTTGCAGTACAGGTCATAGTTTCCACCACCTGACATGGTTTCTGTCATCTCTGTCTCGTTCTATCAAGCTGGTGTGTTCAAGTGCTCAGTTTTCTGACCAGACTGTGAGGTGACATGTGACGGACACGAGCAGCTGGCTGTCACACAAAGTGTCATAATCCTCAATAATCCATAAATTTAATCCTTAATACATCAAACACGTGACTTATATAAAATAATCCCTGTGTTGTCATGACGTTACTGGAGCTGTTTATCTTTATTGTCTTGACTTTGGGGACTGACTCGCATTTGGACAGAGCCTCCTGCGGCCACACGAGGAACTGCAGGTTTGGCCCTTCACGCGCTTCATGTTTTAGCTCCAGGTGTTGTCTCGTGCGTTTCCGGATGTTAAGTAAACACACACCACGCACCATCAGCGTGCGTTAACACGTTATGAAACACATTACATCCACTTTACCTCGAGCTGCTCCGCTCCTCTTCGTCTCGTTGCCAAGGTGATGAGCGGCCATCTGCGCTCGAGCGCGGCCGCAGGCGAGCGGCGGCGCGGTGCCGCTCGCGGTCGCCGCGACCCTCAGGGCGGTCGCGCGGGCGGCTCGCAGCTCCATGAGCCGCAGTTTTCTCCGCAGCACCTCGTTCTCTTTGCGGCTCCGCGAGATCTCCAGCTGCAGCACCGAGTAGCCGCTGTCCACGAGCTCGCAGATCTCCGCCACCGCCGTGTTGGCCAGCACCTCCATGATGGAGGCGAGCTGCGCGTGGAAGGCGGCGACCGGGGACATGATCCTCAACCCCCCGCGTGCGTGGCTCGGAACCGCACGGTCCAGATCACCGGGTCGAGTCAGAAACAGAAACGCACGCGCCCGCTCCGCTTAACGCACACAGATTCCCACCTGATGTAAACAGGAGGAACCAGGAAGTGATGCGGGAGCGAAAAGGTTGGAGATGGAACCAGAGACAGCGCATGTGCGAAGTGTCATTTTTCTTCTTCTGCTTTTTTTCCTTCTTTTTCTCCTTTTTCTTCTCCGGTTTCCAGGGACTCGTGCGACTGGACTGAAAAAAGACTCGATTCTAAAATCAAATTAAATACAAAAACAAAAGACAAAAAGAAAGATTCTGCCTCTGTTTCATCCTTTTCTTCTGTGGTTCTTTTCCAACATTTTCCCTCAAACTCATCCATCTTCACCTGGACCTCTGCACACCTGTGCTTTCTAAACTCACTCAGACCGGAAGAAACAAGTGGACTTTTTTTTTCTCTTTATCTTTTTGCAGTAATTTTGTGTTAATAATTTAATAATCTGTGTTTTGGTTTCCAAACATGACAAACCCACTTCATCTAAACGCATGAACAGTACAAAGTGTCAACGTTGTGCCCATCGATGTGTTTTTATCTCCTTACAGTCTCACTGTGACCCGGTGTGAGCAGAGTCAAAGGTTCAGAGTTCACACTGATCAGCAGCAGGATGAACCTGAGACAGGTGAGTTGTAACAGAGGTAACGTTCAGTACAAAACAGCGTCAGTTTGTTTTATTAAAGAATGGCACATGAACATAAACTTTATGTGACTCTGTTCAAACAGCTGGTGTTTCTATATGAAATGAATCGAGCTGTACAATATTACACATATTTTTTAATAACTTAGCAAATTTTAGGCGTCATCCAACAAAGTGTCTGTTTTATTAATAAGATGTCCTTTCTGCCATGTACTTTCCTGTTTAATTGAATGAAAAAAAACTAAATTAAATAAAACTTCCTCGGGGGGACGTCCTCAGATGTCTCATTTTGTTGCATCAACACAGCAAAACGCAAAAGATAACCAGTTAAATATCATGTTAAGAAAAGGAAAAGCAGCCAGTGTTAAAACTTAAGCCATTAAATGTGTCATTTCTGCTATAAAAAAGAAAAATATTAGAAAACCTGCTTCTGCCAATCAAATTGGTGGTTTTAAAGCTGGGTCCTCGGTTGGTCTGTAGGTGAATCACAGTGAAAGGAGGAAATCAGGGAGAGAAATGGGTCATTTCAACTGATTTTCATCAGTAGGAATCCTGGTTTGATGACTGTTTGAATGTGAAAACTTCTAATTTGAACCCAGAATGTACAGAGACTTGGAGAGTTATTCAAATATAATCCTCCTCTGTGGTTTAATGTGCATCACTGAAAGTTTAGGAACCTTAAAATGAACTGATTCATTAGCGGATAAACTTAAACAGCTCCGCCTCGAAGTAAAACTCGTTCTTGAAAAAGAACTTTGAGACATTTTAAACTTTGGAAACTCTGTTTTTCTCACAGCATTTTTAAAAACAGATAACTTAGAAACTTTAAATCACTGTGAAGCCGGTTATGTACAGACGTTGGGGTGACATTTCTTCATGTGTAACTTGAGGCTGTATTTGACGATGAAGCTCCTGGAGCAGTGCGCGCAGGCGTACGGCCGCTCTCCGGAGTGAACGCTCAGGTGCGACTTCAGGTGAGCCGACTGGGTGAACTTCTTGCCGCACTGGTCGCAGCTGAACGGCCGCTCGCCCGTGTGGATCCGCATGTGAACTTCCAGGTTCTGGGACGTGGCGTACGTCCCGTTGCAGACGGAGCACATGAAGCGTTTTCCTCGGGCGCCGGCGCCCGGCTGGGAGTGACCCGACGGCTCCCTGTAGAGGGCGAAGGTCATCATGTCGCCGTCGTCGTACTCGTACGCGGAGTTGCTGCTTTCAGACAGCTGGCAGTCTGTGGACGCTGAGCCGGAGACGCTGACCAGTTTGATCCCGAAAGCGTCGCCGTCCATGTTTTCATTCTGGTGGAACGTAGCTAAAGTCATGTGACCCTTCGCCTGTTTGGTCCACGTCGGGCTCAGGTCCAGTTCTGCTCTGCTCGTAGGAGACTGAGCCTCCATCAGAGCGCTGTTTCCAAAGTATGCCGCCTGTCTGTTGGCGCTCAGAGGGAGCAGCGAGCACTCCTGGACCAGCTGGACGTCCGGGTCCATCTGCGAGGAGTAGGAACAAACGGACTCGCCGGCCTCCATCTCGTCAGCCCCGAGCCGGCTGGAGCAGCCCAGCTCACTGCGAGGAGAGTCCAGAGCGTAGACCGACTTCTTCTTCCCCGCACACACTTTGGATGTTTTCACTGTGAGCTGCTCGGAGGTCGACTTCCTGTCGCCTGCTTCACTTCCTGGCCAGTGCCTCTTAACGGAACGACCGGTGGGAGTCGACGTGGCGCCCTCTCTGGCTGCAGCCGACCCTCCGTCAGCAGCTGAGCTGTTTTCTACAACAAACAGACAAAATATGACTCTTTGCCGTTCAGTCAGGCCTCGTGTTATCAGTGTGAAGCACACAGGAAACACTGCAACAAAACAAACAAGTTCCCTTCAAAATAAAGCGGTTGATTTGCACATTTAATGCTTCTTCTCAGTTGCAGAAATGTAAAAACACACGTGGACATTTCTATTTTCAACTTCTGAATTACAATAATAAAAGTCAGCATCTTCTGTCTAACTGATGGAGAGGCGTCTACTTAATGTGCACCTGCATGTATCTGATTGGCCAATCCAGTGATGACACGTTCAATGACCTCGCTTTGTGTTCAAACTGAGAGGTTTAACAATCTGTGTGTGTGTGAGTGTGTGTGTTGTTTGCACTCACCTTCCTCAAAGGTGTCGTTACTGTCTTCATCTTTGATCAACACCACATCTGGAAGCTGGAGGACATTTAAAATTTAATGAATAAGCAGCATTACAGCTGTAAAAATGTAAAAAAAACTAACATTACATTCAACAGAAAACAACAAATTAACTTAAATATAACAATAAAAGTTAATTCATACACTCATAATGATGGGAAAGTTGTTTACATGCAAACTTGTCAAACTTCCCCTCAGTCCTGATTGGCTGAATCATCTGACAGGTTCATTTAAGTTCTTTTAAAAAATTACAGCAAAAAAGAAAAAGGATTTGAACACTTGGTTCATTTCAGTAGTTCAAGACAAGATGCTTATGAGTGGAAACACTGAAGTTATTCAACTCCGTTATCTCGAATCCCCATTTGATGATCATTAAAAAAATCTAAAAATAAATCACCTTTGGGGTTTTTCAAGATAACAAGAAAATTAACATGAATGTTATCGCAAAAATAAGATTCCATTCCGAGGTGATGAGACCGAGATAAAAATAAATAAAGTGGTTATCTGGAGATAAGGATCAACATCACCGATCGGCGAGCACGGCGCATGCGCAGAGACCTGCAGCAGCGATGAGCAGATAATTAATTTCCGATCTGCAGATTAAACATGAATGCAACCAGGTCTCCTCAGAAAACGCAGCGCTCATGACTTTAAGGCTTTACAGCACAAAGTGAACGGATGCTGTGACACTAAAAATATATGAATATTATTAATGAGGCAGAGATTGAACTCTGATGGGCTTTTATCTGCAACCATCGTTTAAAAATTTACAGTTCAGATGATTCATTAATGAACTGTGTGGATGACAAAACACATAAATAATAAAATGATAACGCTTAGATTTTTTCTGCAGCTAGGAGCAGCAAGTTTGATTTTTTTTTTTTGCGTGCTGGATTAAACGATTAATCGTCATTATCATGTTTAATAAATGTTCAATAAGTGCTCTGTTGTTTCTTAAGTAGCGATGCTGCGTGGATGATGAAGGACACTCCGCTGCATAAAAACAAGTTTATCACAAGGAAGTCCAGCGTCGATCAGGCATCCCGGTTTGCCCGAGAGAAGAGTCCGAGCCAGAATGAACCTCAAACGCCTCACTTATAAAGCTACGGAAGCCCCAAGTGGACATGGTTTATTTTTTTTTTTACAAGCCGTTTTCTCGTTATAACGAGAAAACAAACTTTGTTTTCCTTTGTTTTTATTTCATCACATTAAAAGTTACACATGTTGTTTTTGATGCCTATTTGTTTCCCAAATATATTAGTGTGTGTGTGAATGGGTGAACAAAAGGCATTAACTTAAATCACTTTGTAGAAAGGCGCTTTATGAAGTTTGGTCCATTTCCTTGCATTAGTTTACGGGGCAGATCGGCCACATCCAATATGGCGGACACGCCGACGTATCGCAGCAACCTGCTCAATGCGGCATCTCTGTATGTCTGTCTATGGTGGCACCAGCGGTCACATCATCCGCCCGCAACTACTTCTTCTTCTGTAAATCCGCTGGGGATCACGAGTTATTATCTCGTTATCTCGAGAAAACAAGGTTTGTTTACTCGAGATAACGAGTTATTATCTCAGTAAACAAACTTTGTTTTCTTAAGATAACGAGTTATTATCTCGGGAAAACAAACTTTGTTTTCTCGTTATAATGAGCTATTAACTCGATATAACGAGAAAACGGCTCGTAAAAGAAAGAAAAAACATGTCCGCTTAGGGCTTCCGTACTAAGCAGACATGGTTTAATTTTCATTTTTACAAGCCGTTTTCTCGAGGTAAGGAACTTTGGACCTACAAAGCTCTCATCTTACACAGGGAATGCAATTTGACTTACTGACTGAAATAATAAGCCACTGACCACCACTTGAACCAGGTCTTAAAAGGTCTTAGAGGGTCTCGGGTCAGGAAGTGACCCCAGTGTCACCAACTCATCCGCCCTTTAGGTTAAAAACAGGTGTCCAAACACTCCAAACTAAATAAGGCTGTAAGAAACTGCAGCTCTCTGTGTTTGTGAAACATCTCATAACCTTTGTACAGAAGCCCCAAGCAGACATGGTTTAATTTTGTTTTTTACAAGCTGTTTTCTCCAGTTAAGGAGATCTTGTTATCTCGAAAAAACGAACTTTGTTCGTGATCTCTTGTTTCTCGAGAAAACAAAGTTCGTTTTCTCAAGATAATGAGATCTGGCTATCTGAAACATCCTGTTTTCTCGAGATAACGAGATCTCCTTATCTGGAGAAAACGGCTTGTAAAAAACAAAATTAAACCATGTCCTCT
>JAUZTA010000005.1:22661117-22672039 GCA_034780835.1 Ctenochaetus striatus | reverse complement strand
GTGAATGATGACAGATTCATAAAAATCCATCCTGTTTTCATGTGTAGCCCTGGTGCTAAAAAGTGCACCCATTGCCTTGGTTCACAAAGTTATGACTCATTGTCAACCTCCTTATCAACCTCTGCAGATATGTTGTTGCTGCTTTGAGGTATCGCGTTAAAAATCCAATATTTACCCCTTAGATGTTCTGAACTTGTATTGCTCTGGCCCACCCACAGTATCTAGATCAAATTCTCCCTGAGACAGAGACATGCACTTCCAAATGGAGGAAAGTAGCCCTAATTACAGCTGATGTTCTCATTTAATCGTTCTCTCTGTCTCTATTTCTTTCTCTCCCTCTCTCTCTCTCTCTCCTGCAGGCAGGAAGCTGCCATGAATCGCTTACAGCTTTATCGGCGGATGGGTGGCTGTTCAAATATGGAGCTATTCAGAGAACTCTTTTCAATACACACAGATGCTGTTTTCACCACCCTCCTCATGCATGCTGCAGACACCGAACGTAAACTAATTCACACACACACACAGATATAGACATAGAGTACACAGGGTTACACACAACACCTGCTGGGGTCAGCAGCACTTTCCGATGCCACTGATGTCACACAGATACTTGGCTGCCACATGAAGTTCAAGAAGAGCAGCTGCTTGTTTTTCTAATATATTCCATTTTTTAACTCGTAACATTTTCGGAGAGGTCATAAAGTTACTTAAACAACTAAAATTTAAGTTTTGAGGCTCTAGCAAATCAGTTCCAATTTGCATACACTTACTTACTGTTGGCCACTGTCCAAAACATAATTTTTTCCCATGTTTTTTGCTAAATTGTAACTGCCAGACAGCTATTGTTCTCTGTTTATTTTGCTGCATATTTAAAACACATCTAGTTAAATTAGGGTGTACAACACATTCAAAGTTGCAGATTTCATTATCAATGCATTTAAGGACACTCAGAAACATTCAGTAGCTTAACAAAAAGCAGGGGTTATGTTATTATAGAATCAAATTTAACTCGGTAAGAGTGTAGATGCATCAATGAAGATACCATGCAAATATCATCATTTCTTGCATGAAGATGGTGACTGAAAGTTCTGATGTAAGAGCATCTTTAATGAGCAATTTCAAGACCCTACCATAATAGTCCCTGTCAGACAACATTTTATTAGCATGCTCAGTGGATTCTTGCTCCTCTCCTCCTCATCTGACTGTAGTCACCAGACTCTGCTGCTTCGAGAGGTCACATCCTGATCATCCCAGCAATGATAATTACGACATTCTTATGGAGAGATGAGTAGCCCTTTTGACCTGCGAGTCCCCTTGACTCACACATATGACGAGGGAAGACACAACGTGAGAGGAATTTATTGTGACTGATGACTGGAGCCCTTTGCCCTGAAAAACACACTGAGGCGCACACTGTGTAGCACGGTGAGTACACATCTTACACAAATCAAGTCGCTGAGGAGCATCTTTGTGCAGACAGGATCAGTGTGTTTTTTGGAGGGACCCTGTCTGGGACAGGATCGAGGAGTAAGAGCTGCCTGTTAGAGCGCCCTGGGCCAAGTCTGTGTAGGGGACTCAGAAGGGGGATTAGTGGGGATTTAGAGAGCAGTAATTACCCTTGCCTGTGGAGGGTCTGGTAATTAAATTACCTTAGCAACCCTGTTACTGCCCAGCGACACAGAGCCTCCAAGGTTATCGAGAGTGAAATTTTAGAAGATGCTAAATTTGTTTGGTATTGTTAAAGGAAAGCATCACTTTGCAGCAGCCTCGTCATCACTGAGGCACATTTTTAGCATAGAAATTGAAAAACTGCCAGAGTGTTACAAGCATTATGCATAATTTTCAATGCACATGATGCATTAAAGGGGTTCAGTGTGTGTGAGTGTTTGTGTGGGCATCACCACACCCTTCCACATTTGATACCTTAAAGTTTATTTGTTTACATGCAAATGTAGACTTGCTGAAAATATTCATTTCTTACTTTTGATATCCACATAAAGCACCATTCACATCCACATGAATTAGAAACCGTACAGCACTTATTTAAAAAGAAACTTCTTTCCTTTTAAAGCTAGTTGGCACCTTGTTTGTTCTTTATCAAAACAATGGGAGAGAGTACCAGAAGCAAATGCCAGGAGTTGAATGTGAATTCACAGAGAGAACAGATGGGGTAAGACGGCATAAACGCTCTGTTTTAACCGAACATTCTCTGGTCTTGTTAAGCTAAAAACATGGAAGCACTAAATCCACATGCACGATCACTCCTCAGCCTGTTTGTGACCCGTGTCACTGTTGACAACACTCCATTTCAAAGATAAGGGTTGTTCGTGTTGTGTGAGGTGGCCAGGCCCTCAGTGAAATAGGAGGGCAAAGGATATTAATGACAGTGTGAAATTTTAGCAGCCGGTGCGCTGCTGCAGATTGACTTTAGGGGAAACGCTGCCTATCAGAGCAATTTATCGAAAGCTCTTCACTTTTCAAGTGGTGTGATTTATGGCTGCGAGCTCCACGGAAAGGCACTTTTTTGATATGAAACTATGTGGAACTTTTACAAGGGACAACAGTGCAAACTTTTATGGCTAATTTCTTTTGTGGATAGCCGTGACATGGAGGAGATTAGCGGTTAAGTGAGAAATGAGCTGAGGTTAGAGACCAGCGGATTTGGAGAGACAGAAAAGAGACAGAGAGATGCGTGGGAGTAGAAGCAGCTCCCACACAGGAAGCAAAGTCACGATCTATCACTCAACAGCGCTCGTTCTTTTACTCAAACTGACATGTAAACATGCAAAAAAACCAAATCTAATACAGAAAAGTAATGTCATACTCACTACACATGTAAAGTTCAAGCTCCAGACATTGATATTAAGAAAAAGCAATGTCCGACATGATGCGTAAATACAATTTATCCAGTGAAATCTCCATAAAGCTTTGTAATTGATACCACTAAAGCTTTGGATTTGTCAGCAACTGTTACTTTAAATTAATTTATTCCTCAATTTGCAGCGTGACAGTTACCAAACATGAAGCTGCGTGACTCGTAGTTCAATGGATCTATAAGCTGCAGCGGGAAGATAACATCCCAAACCTACCTGCATGCTGCTCAGCCATCAGAGCAAACACAAATTCACACTGACATATGAATGTGGACTCCAACACACATAAACATCTACACACACTCAGCCAAACCACATCACATTCAAACACGACCTACATTCTCTTACAGAGATCGTAGCCTTCACAAAATACATCATTACCATGTAATTAATGGAAATGAACTGATGCCTCTTTCTTTACATTCTGCCTGTATGTCTCTTTTAATTTTTTTGAATCATTCTGTCTAAGATAAAGGTTAAAACTCCCTTAGTGGGCATTTTTGGCCATCTAACAAGACTTTGGCCTGAACAGGAGAAATTCTTGTGTTGTAAGTTCTAACAATTAAGCTTAGAAAAATGTAATTTCAATCAAAGAAAAGATTATTAGCTCCAGCAATTCCTGCCAGTTTACCTTTGCATGGTTGTCCTATTTCTAAAATCTATCAAAGTTTATTAAACTTGAGCAGCACTTATAATTAACGTGTTTAAATTAAATTAGAAAATGACAGAAAAAAGTTCTGCAAAGTTGTCAGTGGAAGATTAATTATTTCTTTAATGATGTTAAGATGCTATTAAAGAATGTGTTAACTGCTTCGTACACCAGCACCTTAACCTATTATCTATTATCTATCGAGAACTCTGCTGGTAATCAGTTTGTGGTTGCTTCTATGAGTTTGCAAGGAAATTATTTGTATACTGCTTATAAAGTGTAGCCTCACAACACATTCTCACACATAAGACAAAAAACAAACAGCAAATCTTCCTATTTGAGAAGCTAGAAGCAGATTTTAGGGGCATGTATGTATGACAAACAATTCTAACATAACTGATCATTAAAATCGTTGCCAGTAGATTTTCTAATGATCAGTTAATCGTCTAACTGTTCCTAGGTTGTAGTTTGCACTAAAGTTAATTAGAAGTTAGTTAATTAGAAGAAGTAAAGTTAATTAAAGTTAATAATGCGTTAACTCAGACTCCTTTTAACGGCACTAATTTTTTTAACGCGATTAACGCACGGTCTATGCCTTGCCAGCTCCCGTAGTTTCAGGAGGTGGCGCTAAAATAACATTGCTAACGGTTACAAAACAGAAATGGATACAGAAAAGGGACTTTTAAACAGAAAGTTTAGCTTTAAAGTTTTGCCCGATGGTTCTCTGGAAAAAAAAAAGTAATTTGTATTTATTGTAAGTGTAAAAAGGCAGGGTAAAAATTTGCGTCAATAACGCGTTAACTCGGGCTCTAATGCGATTAATCGCGATTAAAAATTTTAAAGGACTGACAACCCTAAAAAAAACGCATAACTGCAAAAAACTTAGTTATGTTTGGGCTTTTTTCATTTTTCCATGATGTTACGTGCCACTGTCTGTCTGGAAAGCAGGTTCAAAGCACTAAAGGCCAGAGTTGGATCCCTCTGTGGTCCGTGAACGTCGCCTGATAACCTGATGCGTTTACATCCTCTGCAGGACGGAGGAAAAAGTTGTGAGAGAGTTTGTTTTGGAGTTGGATCTGAATGCCGAATAACAAATGATGCTTGAACTGATCAGACTTCATTATGTCGCAGTAACAGGTGTAAAGAAAACGAGTCGAGGCGCGGTTATGAACTCTCTTCCAGTCGGGTTTGGTGTGAAGTTCTCTCTGTGCGGAGCCATCACTTCATCCATTCATTCATCGCAGATCCGGTCCGTGATCACACCCTGTCACCATCACCGACGGACCGTGTGACCCGCCCGGCCCCGCTGCCGTTCCAAAAGGCCCCGGAACTCACCGACAGTGAAATCCATCAGCCCCCCGCCGGCCGCCGCCTCCTGCCCGCCGCAGTCCAGCACCGCGACGCCGCCCCGGTTCCCCCGGGCGATGATGGTCTCGATCAGGTCCAGCTTCCTCCGCAGCGCCTCGTTCTCCTTGTGGCTCCGGCTGATCTCCAGCTGCAGCACGCCGTAGCTGTCATCCACCAGCTCGCAGATCTCCGCCACCGCCGCTTTGGTCAGCGCCTCCATGATGGACGTCAGCTGCGCGTGAAACGCCTTGTAGCTCGTCATCTCGAGCGGAAAAGCCGAAGTGATGCTGAAACTTGAGTTAAATTAACATCAGCGGACAGCGTGCGGCGTTCAGGGGCCGGGGAGCGTCCGGGGAGCTCAGGCGGCCGATGAGTCCCTCTGCAAGCCGAGCAGCGAGTCACCAGCCCGGGCAAACGGATGGGTGATGCTGCGGTTAATCGTTGTTGTTTGTTGTCAGTCGGTTGTCTCCTCCTCAACGTGTCGTGAAACAACTTCCGCAATGCCACTTTCAAAATAAAAGATCAGAGTGAATCATGGGATGCTACCTTCATGTGCGCCTCGAGAACTTTAGTATCGATTTCATACGTTTTTAGAAGAAACTATTTTACCGACCTTTGTTATCCAATCACCGATTGACTCTCTGTTCGTCAATTTCGCTCCATTAATCAGTAATTATTAAACGAATTCGGTGGCCGCATCCTTCGAATTGTTGGATTAAGTGAATGAAACCTGGTGGTAGTTGCAGCATTTCCCACTGCACTCAAATGCAGCATTAGATCGGTTTCCACGGCAACGCTTGACAACAGCAGAGAGACGATGGTTTTCAGTGAGTTTATTAACAAAAAGAACCGTAGAACATTTATTTACATGTTTCTTATTTTAAGTTTTCAGTTTTATGAAAAACACGTTTTACTTTATAGTTACATTTTTAGAGCCTCGGCTGTTGTTAGCTAAAATTAGAATTAGAATACTTACAGTACGTTACGTTACAATTAAGCTAGCTAACGTTAACGGTAAGTTAACTTGTTAACCAGCTAAGCTAAAGTTACGCTTGTTGTTTTGAGGGGGTTTAATGGGATTTTAATAATATTTTAAAATACACTGGGACACTATATAGAAACAGAAAATGTAAAAAGAGACAGTGACAGTGTTGTGACAGTGTACTTCAGCATAAAGACGAACAGACATGATGCTGTGTTGTTACTGCACCGTCATGTTCTGTTGTAGTTATTTTAAACGATGTGTTCAAGGTCCTCTAAGATTAAAATGGCAGCACAAAGTGAATAAAACACGCGTGTGTGTGTGTGTGTGTGTGTGTGTGTGTGTGTGTGTGTGTGTGTGTGTGTGTGTGTGTTTTCCGTCCGTCCAGTCACAGAGGAGCTGGTCCGCCGGCGGGCTGAGCACAACGAGTGTGAGATCTTCTCTCTGGAGGAGGTTTCTCTGCATCAGCAGGACATCGAGAAGATCGAACACATCGGCAGGTGGTGCAGAGACCTGAAGATCCTCTACCTGCAGAACAACCTCATCCCCAGGATCGGTGAGACATCAGCCAGTGGCTTCTTCTTGTTTTTTAATTTACAGCAATATACAGGTCTGATGAAGAAAAGCAGATATTTAAAGTTAAAAATGTTCTTAAATTTATCAGGAAAACTCAGGTCTGATGCAGCACTCACAGGAAATAATCTGCTCAAAATTAACTAAAACTTGCAGAAACATCTACAAACATCTAACTGTCCAACCCTGATTCACTCAGTTTTGTTTTAAATGTTATTTATGTTCATGTAATTAAACTCCAGAGAATCTCAGTCGCCTGAAGAAGCTGGAATATTTGAATCTGGCCTTGAACAACGTTGAAGTCATTGAGAACCTTGAAGGTCAGTATGCTGATTTTTATTTGTGTGTTTTAACGAATTTTCTGGTTTCAAACCTCCAACTTTATTGAATTTCCTGCCATCTTTAGGCTGTGAGAGCCTCCAGAAGTTGGACCTGACCGTGAACTTCGTGGGCCGTCTGAGCAGCGTGGAGTCTCTGAAGCACAACATCCACCTGACGGAGCTGTTTCTGGTGGGGAACCCCTGCACCGAGTTTGAGGGCTACAGGCAGTACGTGGTGGCCTCTCTGCCCCAGCTCAAGGTGACTCCACCTGCCAACCCCCTTCTTTAGGCGGAGCACACCTGCAGTCTGAGCTCCACCTGCAGTCCACCTGCCTGGAGTTCAGGCCGCTAAAATCAACCTTTCAGATATTTCTAAAAATGCAAAGCCATCACAGAAAACTACTGATGTTGTTGGATCTGTTAAATCATATGACTATATGTACCTGCTTTCCCAGTGATTGACGAGATTGAGATGTTTATCTAAAAGGTAAACTACATTTATTTTAAATTTAAAGCAACATTATTCAACTTCTGGAGAAAAATGGTCGCATCTTGAGTCTTACTCCTCAGTTGTCAGTATGGATGCTTTTACTTGGTGGCTCCGTTTAACTTGATCGATCAGGATCTTGATCAATAAAGCCAGCATGGAGGTCCCAAAAACTGCAGTTCCTCCCAAGGCCACTTGAGGCTGATTTGAAAAGGGATTTATCCCTCATAGAGTCCAAAATTATAAAGTCTGACGGCAGAAATAAACAGCTCAGGACGAATCAGAGTTTTGGTCTCTTTATCGAATTTATCTATTGATGACAACTGTCTGAGAATTGATTTTTTATTGGTCAGTGTTTCTCCTCCACAGCTCCACCCTCTTGTACAGTTTTGGTCACTTTTAGCTACAAAAAACAGGATGGTTATGACCACAGTGCCAAATTAAGGCCTAAAAACGAGGAGTAACATCACAGTGGCTCTGTACGCTATTTAATTTCCCGTGTGAGGGTCCGAGCCACTTACCTGTGATTGAGACTCAAAAAATCCGATATCTTCCACCAGAAGTTATATTGTTGCTTTAACTTTCCTCACACAAGTTTGCTTTGAAACTAATCGATTACTTAATGCCCCTTTTTTTTTTTTGATAGAATCAACATAAAGCTCAAGACAGCTTAGAAAAGCTCCGGCATCAGCATCTCTCCGACAACCATCCCCACCATTTCAAGTGAAAAGCAGCCAGAGACCCACAGATTCTGGAGAAGCAATCACACAAGGCCGTGATTGGACAACACAGGTCCCACACAAAGCTGATAGGTTCGGGGTTGGTGTGCGGGTCTTACCCACAGCTGCTCAGATACAGACACAGCGGAGTAATCCTGAATGACCACCCCTTCCTCCTGAGGGGTTAAACACAGGGGAAGTACTCGATCAGAGCCGGGGAGAGGGGGACTATTGTTGCTCTAATGGGTTTAGGGGTGAGAATGCCTGGAGGATTACCATCCAAGGTTTAAGCAGGCAGTTTCCCCCCAACAGAATACTAATGTGAAGTAGATGAGCTGCAGTAAAAGGGTGCATCTTGAAATAAATTTAATTCTCTGCTGCTGTTAAAACCAACGAGGATGAATGTAAATACACAGAAGCGATTCTTACACTGTTTTTCTTCAGTCAAATAAGCTTTTAAAGTCATTGTTAAAACTTAGCCTGAAGCTTATCCAAATCTGATCTGGAAAAAAAAAAAAGAGAATCTATTCCCCAAACCCCAGACTGCTAATTCGACAAGCAGACTGTCCCATATGCTTCCTGGTTTACAGCCTATGGGGGGCTGGAAGCTACGCTGATCTGGACCACTGGGCTCAAACAACAGATGGACTAGAGGAGGAAATGAAAGGAGCACTTAGCTAAAAGAGTGGGGACAGAAACTGGCATGGTAACCATGAAGGATGGAGGGAGGGGAGGTGAAGTGAGGCACTTTTGTTTACTCTGGTTACTTCTGGTATAGCTGTTAAACCAAAATCCCCAGGACTATAAAAACTTCTAAGAGATTTATTCATTTTTTTTAAACACACATATTCTAGTTTAGAATTTATTATTTATGGGCTTTAATGAAGACAACAACACAGTAGCCGGTGAACAGCGAGGGGATAAAACAGGGGAAATTAACTCAACCTGGGTTATGGCTTGGCTTTTGGTTATAATAAACCAGGAGGTGGTGACCAGAGATTTAAGAGATCCAAGGAAACAAAGCTACAATGACATACAATGGAGCAAACACAAGCTTTTTTTGCTGTTTTCTAAAGTGAACATTGGGAATTCTCAAGTGCTAAAGCAAGAAAATACAAATTTCAAACCAATTATGGCGATTTAAGGCCGACTGTATTAATAAAAACAGCCATTTTAAATCAAAGATACTGGAAATCTATAACAATCTTGCTATGTGTGAAAAGTCTGCATTTAATGTGCCGGTGTTACTGTGGGTGGGAATATGACTTGAGTTGTCAATTATCATCACTGGCGTGCAGATCAGACTGACCTTCTTCTGGCAGCTCTGGTCGGTTTCCCATAGCTGAGCCTGCTGCTCGCTGGACGCCACCTTAACCACTTCCTGTTTCTTGTTGATCCTGTTCCTCCAGTCCTCCTCACCGCTCTTCTTCAGCAGCGCCACCCTGACATTAAAATACAATATATTATTAACAAAAGTGGGTAAATAAGATAATCAGACAAGCAGGCTTAAAACAAACAGTGGTTTAAACATTTGGTTCTCGATTACATTTAAAATCCACGGACCAATCAGAAGGTTAGGCACTTAAAACTCACACCGAGCAGCCAATCATCAGTCAGCCCACCTGAACTTCCTCTAAAACTATGTTTCAATGTGTAAAATACTGCAGGTTCTGCATAATTTAGGGGTAAATCTGTTTTAACACAATGAACAAAATAATAAGGATATTTTCTCTTTAATTCAATGGTGCAACCAGAACAAACACAACATCCTAGAATTAAACATTTCACTCAATGCAAACATCATATAACTTCAATAAAGAGCTGGATAATCTACTGAAATTTGGTTTGTCTCTTTGTTTTATAGAATAAAAATCAAAAATATAAAGCAACTGTATCATAGTCAAACCAGCTTTGCAGATAGAGCTGTGCTTTAATGAGTTTGGACCTGCTGAAATGTGTGCTGCTGTTAACAGGACATCAATTCTTCAGAGTAACCATAGAAGTCTATTTTAGGATCCAAGTTATTGTGATCAAACTGTCATCAAAAAATAATCCAAAAAAGGGAACAAAAAAAATTGTGCATTTTTAGTATTTCTATAAAGGTCACAGGAAAAAATACTTCAAGAGCAAAAAACCAGGTCAGACTTTTCTGTTCTACGCAGACAGCAATTGTGACTGTAAAAAAAAAAAAAGTCTAAGAAGCGCTGATAATGAATGGCTGAGGAGAAAAAAGTATGTCATCCTCTCTGCAGCTCGAGTGTGGACAGGGCAGAAATGAGGGCATTAGGAGGAATCTGCGAAATCTCGGAGGATCTCTGCAGTCCACACAGCTCTCTGCTGGCTGGGAGGAGAAACACAATGTAGCTAAAAATGAATCTCTCTCACCTTCACAAATGTAACGGGGTGAAACAAATCTACTGACTGCGAGGAAGGGCAGACTGTGACTTCTGCCTCATCCTGTTTAACTCTGCAAAATCCAAGAGGCGCTGACTTTTCACCCGAACCACAGAAAAATCTCTGCCAGTGTCTGATCTCTGCTGACATCTCAGACAACACAAATGCTACATTTTTGCTTAAAAAATGACAACCTATATCCAGACAAGCATTTTAGCACAGTTTTAAAAGTAATGCAGACCAGCCACACCTAAAAAAATGCACACCACAGGACTACTTCTATACAGTGGGCATTGCTGTGCCAGTGTACAAAGATGCAAATGTTTCAAAATCATCTAGTTTTCATTGTAAGCACCAGTTTGGATTTCTTAACTTTTGCAAATGATTTCTGCAGTCATGACATGATATTAAATCAGTGTTTTTAGCAGCTGATGTCCATCCTGGCTACATAATCAGATAACATTAATAGAGGAAGCGATTAACTTGAATACTAATGCATTTACAATCCAGTCCCTCCAGGAATTTGCGATGTTGCGATCACAACAATTAACGAAAATTCAACCAATCTCCGTGAATTC
>JAUZTA010000005.1:22436939-22450271 GCA_034780835.1 Ctenochaetus striatus | reverse complement strand
GAATACTTCAGGGATCAAAGCTCCAAGTTTCCACCAGGTTATAAGTAAATGCTGTTACTATTAGAATAAACAGGACATTTTCTAATATTCTTCAAAGAATTTCTTGTTTTTAACTCATTTTTCACTGAGTTAAACCAGTAAATATTCTGACCCTCCTCCTCCTCCTCATGCCTGTCCTGTCTGGTCAAAGCTGCTGTAAACCACCTAAAACTGGTCTCAGGTCAGTCCTGCTCCACCGTGTTTGCTGGTTACTCTGGTGTTTGGAGTAACTTTTGATGTTACATGTAGTCCCTTTAAATCAGCTCATTAACGCCGTGTAAAGCTTGTTTTTGTCAGGTTTTGTCACAGCTGCTGGTCCAGTCCGAGTTATAAAAGAGATTTATGAAGCAGCTTTCGCACGCAGAGACTGTTTTGTTTGGGCTGATGGAATAAACGCTGACGATTTTTCAGCTGAGATCTCAGAGGTTTTAGTTTGTTTTTTTCCTACAAAGTCAGTCTGCAAACATCAGAGCGATGCTGCGTTGGGCTCTGAATTATTAATCGAGGCCGTCCACGTCATGTTAAATTTAAAGTGTAATCTTTTGACGGCCTCCGTTCGCTGTGGAACATCTCCATCGAGTCGGCGGCGGCGGCGGCGGCAGATAGCTGAGCGTGGAGGGCTGAGTTAATCATTGGCTGTCCTCTTCTGTTCCTCGGAGCCGCAGAATAAATCCCTTCATTTGGCAGAGGAGTGTTTTTTTTTCTGCAGAGGCCGGCGCCGGCAGCCGGGAGCTTCGGCTCTGCCGCTGTAAGCCAGCTGCTCCTCTAACATGTTTTCATACAGCTGTCATCAGACACCAGGAGCAGGTTGAACAGAGGCGGCCTGACAGCTTCGAAGCTGCTGTGACTCCTTCGTCTGGAGGAGGTGACTCCTCTGTAAAGACTCCTCTGCCAGCGTGAGTCCAGACTCTGTGCAGGAAGGTAAACGCCGGCGCTGAGTGGGATCTGGCCGGTTTCCTGCTCTTTACGACTCATTTAGTCGTGTTAAAGGGCGACACTCGCTCATCCTGCTGATGTCACAGGAAGTTCCCGCCCACATCTTAACCTCGTTTTCTTCTTCTCTCTTTCCTCTGTAGTCTTGAAATCTGACATTAATAGAATTTAGGAGAAAAGGATCTTATTTATTCCTGTTTTCTCGGCAGTGAGCTCGCTTTCATGCATGTTGTTATTTTCGTTTTTCAAAGTAATGGAAGTGAAGTTTGATGACAGCCAGGATCCTGTTAGGATGTTGGGATCGAATGATCGTAATCAGCATTTACATTCAGTCACAATGTTCACTGCCAATGCATGAAGTAAGTCAGGGTCTGACATGTTCTTATTTATTGCAAGCTGGGCTTTTAGGTCTAGAAATATGTTGGACATGAGCGAGGTGGAGGTGCAAAGACCAAACAGATGCAGAATGTCATGAAGGTGATCAAACTCCTCCTCTGTTGAGTTTTTCTTCACCTCAGCATGTTAGTTTTGCAGAGAGCAGGGCTCTTTGCAGCCTTTCACTGCAGATCAGAGTAAAAGTTAGAGTGTAAACACAAAGGTGACCTGCAACAGACACCTTGCTCACCAAAACACAGGGATTCGTCAACAAATGTGTCATTAATCTTCTTGTTCTCTGACTCTCGTTAGCGATGAACAGAGTGCAAAACATTCAGGCAGCAGCTTCTCTCCGACCGTCACTTTCACCAGGTGAATAACAAAAGGTCGGCAGGTCACATCAGCTGTCGCTCGTTAACCGTCAGTGTTAAAAGCAACTTGTCAAAATTTAACTCGTCAGTTGTCGGGTTTGTGTGTTTTTTCTGTCCATTGTCACCTTCTCAGTTGTGCATTGAAGGTTCGTTGACAGAGAAGGTGAACCACAAGTTTCTGCAGATAAAAACAGCAACTAACAACAGAACGAAACACGTTCAGCCTCTGACTGTGATTACATTACGAGTGTGAGCTCTACATTACTCCTCTGTATGTTACCTACTGACTTTATATGTTGTTTTAATATGAAGAACAACCACTGCAGGAGAGACAAGGCAAAAAAAAATGGCAAAAAGCAGATCATTGTCACTTCTGGGACCAGATGTTCTTCTGTGAAACACACAGTTAAAATAAAAAGGTGAAAATGATGCTGCAGCTCAGTCTGTCTGTCTGTCTGTCTGTCTGCCTGTCTGTACATCTCCGTATGTCCCTGCTCACCCTTGAGTCAAATTGAAAGCATTATGATAATTATCACTATTATTAACCCTGCCTCATTATTTCCCATGTAGCTGTTTGTAAGCTGCTCCTCTTCCTGCTCTTAACGAGACCTTGTTAAAAACATCCACATCACTGGCATTTTGCTTTAATGAGAGCACCGGCGGTCTCCATGCTGATGCCCTTTATGGCGAGCCGGCGATGCTCTTTTCCAAAACAACATGGACGCTGCCGCAGCTACCGCAGCTGCTGCAGCTTATGGGGTTTTAATTTTTTGTCTCCGTGGGAGGAGCAGCAGCCTTCAGGGGGCGACTTAGAAATTGAATCAGCGCTGATGGCGTCCTGGGAGAGATTCACAACAGGACACAATAACACAGCGTAATGCACTGGGAGGCTCCTCGGCTCGGCGAGATACAGTGAGGAGCCACGAGGGAAAAGGCTGCGAGGAGGATGGCTCAGTGTGTGTGAGAGTGTGTGTGTGTGTGTGTGTGTGTGTGTGTGTGTGTGGCTTAAAGGGAAATCACTCCCACACATTCAGCTTTTAGTGTGAAATACAATGAAAAAGGTCTTTTTCTTTACAGTAACACTCAGGTTTCCTGCAGCAGAATAATAAAAACCTCTGCTAACATCAGAAAATAAAAGATTTTTATTAAATCGAACCTTAAAGACGATGCAATATTTTTAAATCTGAGATATTCAAACGTGTCATTTTGCAATTTTTGATGTTTTAACGTTGATGTGAAAAACAACCTTTAGCTGCAGTGGAAACCATTCGATTCCATCTTTCAAGCAGAATAAAGTTTACACTTTGACGTGTTTTTCAGGAGGTTTTCAGCAGATTTCTGCTCTGTGTCTCTAAATGAAACAGATCCGTTGGTGTTTCGTCGGACAGAAATGTGCAGACCTCCGGAGCTGCTGCTCGTCTCTGCTGCAGGCTGCATTAGCCGCTAATAGCATTATTATACAACCGAATCTCCGAATGATCAGTGGCTCAGTTGCATTGTGGGTAATGTTACTGTCAAGATTTTTACGAGGAGGCAGAACGTGTGGAATAAAAAGTCTGTCTCTGCTTCTGACGTATTGATTTTGATCATCTGACCACAGCGAGTCTCATAATGTTAAATCGGTGCAGGACTCTTATAATAACTTGGATTTAAATGTATTTATTTCCTGAATCTGTCAGTCAGCAAACATCAGGATGGTGATAAATTAAGGCTGATACTTGTCCTGCACAGAACAGAATGTTTTATATTGTTTCCTGTTTGAAAATGGCAGCTTTGGTTGGTCAGTCACTGTGTTTTCCTGCGACCTCTCATGGTTGTGAAAGTTACTGTTTTGAAGGTGAAGAAGTTTAGCTTTGACCTTCATCTCTCCTGAATCTTTACCAAACATGAAGGTAGCAGATCAGAAAACACCTGTACGAGTAGTTTTCGTAACAGTCATGGCTTTGACATAGGAAGCTTTCACACCTGGAAGTTTGGACCAAGTTTCAAACCAAAGTTCGTGTTTTTGTCAATTGTTTTCATTTGGTCCGGTCATTTCGGTTTCATACTGCAGTTATTCAAACGGACCAACGGACTTTACATGACAAACCTGCATCATATCAACATGAAGTACGTAGGTTTTGTGTCTCTGTACTTTACTCTGATTGGTTTGTTGGCGTCTGACGTCAGCGTGTTGAAAATGTCTCGTTTTGTAGTTTGATTGCAGCTTAATGAGTTTTTCAAATGTTAGTAAGGCGTTTGGTCTCCTTTTCCTGCCATCCAGCTCATCACCTCATTTTTTGTTTTGCTAACAGTTACGTAGGTAATTTGTTTTCCGCTGAGCCTGCCGTAACTCCCTAAAGTCATTGGTCCAAATGTCTGAACCTTGGACACGAACCAAACCATGGTTCAGTCGGATCCGGACTGAGACCACCTCTTTAGGTCGGACCAAGGTTTGGCTGTTTGGTCCAGAACATGGACCCACTATTTTGGTTTAGATTAAGCTTAAAAGTCAGAAATTCCAGATCAAACAAAGCAGGTGTTTAATGATATCATTTAAATAAATTTTCAATCAGTTTTGGGCAAATTATCATAAAAACCGAGTCCCAGTCAGACTGATCTGTCAGAATGAGCTCTCTCAGGATGAGCTTGTCTCATTTAAATGTCTGAATCTCTGACAGATATTTTAAAGATTCAGAGTTTGTTAATAAACATCTCCGATCCGCAGACTGTCTGTTATCGAGAGGCCGACACAGTCGAGGAAAACCCCTTAAAAAATATCAACTGGGTCTTGTGGCATTGTGCTGTCGAGAGCCTCAGAAATCAGTAAATTCCCTCTTCACGCTCCATTTTTCTCTCTTGAAATGTGCTTTTAGTGCAGCAATTTGAGTTCAGAGGAAAACAGTGGCGGAGCACTCGAGAGCTTTTCTCTGAGCGGCGGAGGACACTGAACTGTCTGTTTGAGGTTTTTATCAGCTGCGACACGATTCTGCCTCGAGTGCGAGAGCCACAAAGAACGGAAAACACAGACGGCAGACAGGAAGCAATAAAACACGGCGAAAATTATTTAACAAGCCCTCACTTTGATTTGCGGCGGGCCTCGTGCTGATGAGACGCCGCGGTCTCAGGAGCCGACGATAAAAGAAGCATCGAGACACTTTTAACACGTTTGGATTTTATGGACTTTTTTTTACCGCTGAGCCTTTGAGGAAATCAGAACAAAGGTGGTGAAATAGAGCAGAAATCCAGGAGAAACACGGCGTGAAAAGAAAAAATATCATCGTACCAAAGTCTGGAACTATAATATGCATTTTTGGAAACAGGCAGTTTTATGAGCATGTAAAGCTGATGGTATATTAACATCCCAATCTGCCTGAAACAATGCTTATAATCTGAAATTTGCAGTGAATACAGGTTGTGCTTTAATGTTTCTGCACAGCTCAGAGAGGTCAGTGTATAAAGGCTGTTTGTGTTTGACCAAAAAAAGAAAGTTACTGACTTAATAACAAAAATTAACAAAAATTGTCGTCATGTCAAAAGACGAATTCTGAAGAGAAGCTAAAGACATAAAAAACTGTATCTAAACATGATTAATATGGACAGTAAACCCTAAAGTCTCTCCTAGACTGTAACTAATAACACAATATAGACAAAAGTATGTGGACACCTCCGTCCATGTAGTGTACAGCTGTAGTTTGGAAGGTGCTTCTCAGTTTCAGGATGTTATCAACGTAACATTCAGGTGTCCACATACTTTTGGCCACAAAGTATATTTATGGCCAGCCTCTGTTCACTCCTGATTCACCTCCACAGTCGTTTTCACTTATCTTACCTGAACAAACATCTAATTTAAGTTTTGTGGCACCTGTCAGCACTGAGCACGTGTTTTACTTTTATTTAAACAAAACGGGAAACTTTATTGAAAATACTTTGACCACATTTTTTGCTTTATAGCAAATGAATGGAATGTGAATTATATCGTCATTGAACTGAAGAAACAAAGGTGTGAAGACTAAATTTTGATGCAGCGTCTGTATCACCTCAAGACGTTTAGTGTTTCACTTCATGTTGAGCTTTAAAGTTGTACATCAGCAATTTTCCAAATTCACACCCTGCAGCTGTGGAGCCATGATGCTTTCGTGCAGCCGTGATGCCGTCGTGCAGCTGTGACACCTTTGGCTTTGTCTTTGCGGGTCAGATGTTAAGTTTTAAAAGCCAGAAATGTCGTGGTATCAGCAGGTAAACATGACTTTCGGTATCGATCAACAGCCTCAGCAGGAGAAGAAGTGTGCAGCCGCCTCAGTGGTGTTCGTCTCTGTGAGACAGCACAGATGGCAGCAGATGCTCAGGACCTGTTCAGACCTGTCTGACTGTAATTACTCCCCATACACACCACGCTCTGTGTGTGTGTGTGTGTGTGTGTGTGTGTGTGTGTGGAGCAGTGAAGGCTTTTCATCTGTGAGATGTGTTTAACTCATAACCAGCCTGTTTTAACACTTGCATCATGTGAAGCTGCAGCAGGCAGCAGGAAGCAGCCGGGCTGCAGCGGTGGAGGTGGAGGTGGAGGTTGTGGTGAAATCCCCCGTGCAGCTGAGGCAGCCGAAGCAGCTGAGGCAGCCGAGGCAGGAGGTCCAGTTGCACGGTGTTACATCAGCTCTGCTTTCTGATGATTTAATGGGCTGAACCGCTCCTCACTTTACAGGATCACGGCTGATGAAAACACACAGTCGTCTCTCAGAGGATTAAGAAGCTTCTGCTCGAGAACTTTTACCTCTAAATCATAAATCTGCTCAAGACGTTAAAGGCTGTTAACTTACAGATGTTTAAGACTTAAAATCAAACCTTGAACGGCTCATTTGTGTGCAAAATATTCCACTTTCATTCCTTCAATTGAATATTTTGTCAGATAACTTCAAAATATTAAACTGTTGCTTAATCACTTTAATTAACCCTTCTCTCTCTCTCTCTCTCTCTGTCAAAAATAATGAACATTGTGATGCTGCAGGTAGTACCATGTTTTTTTAATGCACTGGTAAATTTTAGGATTTCAAGCCATTTTGAATTAAAACTGTTTCTTCTTTCCAACAAGAAGAAATGTTCCTAAGACGTTTAATTACATTCATATTTCTGCTCTAAAAAAGGAATCAAAATTTATTTTAATTAATTTATCACTTTCCAATGAATCATAATGTCAATGTTGCGTTAATAAACATTCTGCTGCCCCCAAGTGGCCAAAAACTTCTACCGGTTCTCTGAATGTCATCCAGTAAGATCGACTGAATTTCTGGATGCTTCCTCGTCTTTTCACTCACAACAAACAAATGTGAGGTTATTTTAGGAAAGTGTCTGAAAGTCTGTGATGCCTTTTCATCTCTTTGCAGATTTGATTTATTCAGTCTCTCTTTTCACAGTTTTTTTGTAAGGTTGTTCTTTATTTCAGGCAGCGATGAATCTCCGTCACAGATGTGGGTCAGTTCACCTCAAACATCTGCAGATGTTAAATAACACCAGACTACTTTCATCAGCCAAACCTGATAACATTTGCACAACTTCTTTGGAAAAGCAGCCATATGTGTCCTTTTCGAGGTGGAAAACCTTCCTCAGACCTTGTTAAAGTTTGCTACTGAGCCGAAAAAAAGGTGTTTTTCTTGTGTTTTTCTCAGACTATAAAAGGTGAAATGAATTCAAACTGCAACAAGATGTTAAAATTGCAATTAAAACGGAAGTATTCTGTGCCAAACTAGACTTAATGATACAAACTGAACCTCCTGTTCAGTTTACTCTTGATGTGTTTGAGCATTTAGTTTAAGGACTTGTCATATTGCTCTGTGTTGTTCTTGGATTGAATCATACAAAGAGACGATCTCTTTCAAACAGCCTCAAAGCTGTGAAGAAAACCTTCCAATCTGCTGATACGTCACATGTTTCTGTAACTTTTCTGAGACTTTTCAGAGCAGCAGGAGTCCATGAATGTTCTTCGTTGAACAGAAGCTGTAGGTTCGAGTCCTCTGATCATCATCAGTGACCTGGTTTGGTCTTTTGTCTCGGTTCTCTCGTCTCCTCTGGTTTCAGATGCTTTTCTCTGGACGTCTCGGCTCATTGACTTGTTATTGTGATAGAAATCAGCAGAGTCACACAGAGTCACACTCGCCCCGACGTTAATTTTTAATCTCATCTCAAAATAGTTTCATTCTTCTTGTGCGGTTTCAAGTTTGTGCTTTTGAACATTACACCGTTGTTTTGTGTTGTTGGTGATTTGGATGCTTGAAAAATGGAATAAGTTTAAAAAGCAGGTGGGAACAGAAACAAAACAAAAGAAACTGATCAGGAAGTGTTTGCTGACAGACTGGGATCTTTCAGGTGTGTGTTCAGCGTGCGAGCTGCAGGTGACTGATGGGATTTTTGTTTGCAGTCACTTCTTCGCTTGTGAATCTCCTGTATGAAGTGAAATAAACCAAATACAGAAAAATCAGCTTTTCCTCAAACTGTAGGTGTGATCTCACTTTCTGTGTGTGTGTGTGTGTGTGTTTCAGGTGGCGGCTCAGGCTGTGCTGTTCATGTGTATGAACACCGCTGGGATCTTCATCAGTTACCTGTCTGACCGCGCTCAGCGTCAAGCCTTCCTGGAGACGCGGCGCTGCATCGAGGCTCGGCTGCGACTCGAGACGGAGAACCAGAGACAGGTGAGTCCACGGCGGGACGCGAGTCCACGGCGGGACGCGAGTCCACGGCGGGACGCTGACGCATTGTTTCAGTGTTTTCATGCTTTGTGTGAAGCGGAAGTCGTGTTGTGTTGTTTGCGTTCAGCTTGTTTCTCTCACTCTGGCATTTTTAATGTGTTCAGCTTGTGATTCTCTTCAAGAGCTGCCAACTTATTTTCACCTGAAACGACTGAATCTGAGGGAACTTCAGGTCGTTTTTTTTTTTAACAGAAGACAGAAAACTTGGTTAAATTGCAACAGAACAAGTGAAACTCACAGATTCATGATCAATAATGGATAAAACCTGCAAACTCCAGACGTCATAATCATCCAACGACAGGATGAGACTGACTCCTGCGCTTCAGAGTGAAATATCTTGACAACATCTGGACTGATTCCCACAAGATGTGATACAGATGTTTAAAGCCTTCAAGGATAAATTAGAATGATTAAGATGATACTCTGACTGGTTCTGTAGCGCCACCAGCAGGACAAACAGTAGACACTGACCTCTAGATGACCATGAGTAAACACTGATCACCACAGCAGCTTTGAAAACAACAGACTGGTGTGCAGATTGAAGTGTTTTTCCTCCGTGTTGTTCGGAGACGGAGCTCAGTGTGAAGAGACTTTGATGAGGAAGCAAAGCATTGATGGATTTTTGTTGACAGGACCGAACGGCAGCAGCTCTGCTAATGAGCCTGCTGAGAGGAAAATAACATGGACGCTGCATCGATCCGCTGCTGTCATGCAAACTGTGCTTCAGCGCTGTGGACACACACACACACACACACACACACACACACAGTGACACGCGGGGAGCTTTGTTTACGCAGGGGAGTGCACGCTCGGGCTCCGAGAAGCCTCAGAAAGCTTTTACAGCGTCCTGTTTCCTGGAAGAGTTCGGCTCCGATGAGCTCAGAGATTGTTTTTAATGAAGCGAGATGTGGCCCCGCCCCCAAGCAGACTGCCGTAATGTGAACCAATCAGGGCCTTTTCCTGTCAGCACGCGGTCAGAACAGAGAGCCACGTGTTGGTCAACAGCACAAAGCAGCATGGCCTCCTCCTCTGTGTTTCTGCTCCGTTTCTTCAGGCTCGGCTGTGTTTCTGTAAAATGTGACTGATGTGGGAACAGGAAGCTGCACGAGGAGCAGAAAACAGAAGCTTTAATCAACAGTTTCATGTAAAATGCATCAAACGGCTGCATGTCACTCTTATGGTGACGTGGCTCAGTTGTTCCTGTCAGCTCCACAGAACAGTTTCAGTTTTTCAGCTTGTTTTTTTAGTTTTGTCGTCCTCATTTTTCCTGTTTTGGCTCGGACTCTCCTCAGATGTTCAGCTGCAGCTCGTCCTGCTGTGTTTGAGGCAAAACTGTGTGAAACAACTTCAGCAACCGAACCTGCTGGAGTCGGTCATTTAGCTTTCTGAAGAGACATTTATGACTTAAAGCTTTGCTTCAAGTGAATAAAAAGAGGAATCCTGCTTATTGACTCATTTTTAAAGTGTTTATCTCCAAACAGCAGCTATGTGATGGAGTTTTAAGAGGATCATCTAAACGCTCAAAATGTGGCTATAAAAGAGACATTACTGGGGCCATTTATGCATCTTTAGTCATATAAACTGTATAAAGACACTGTTATTTACTGTTTTGGAGAAACCTTTTTATTAAATTATGAATATAAATCAACTTAAAACTCCAACATTTAATTAGACCCAAAAGCTCTTTAATTGATTTATTTAAACAGAAAACACACAGAGATCAACAATAAAAACAGGACAAAGGAACAAAGTGTTTTCAAACACAACCTGTCTGAGATATAAAGACCGAACCTGTCCGCGATCCACCGCAGGTCGTCTGCGATCCGCCGCAGGTCGCCAGCTCTCAGCCTAAAATCAAGCTGCGCTAATGACTTTGAAAGCTAATGTGACAGTGAGTCCGCTGGCTCTCAGCTGTCCAAACCAGTGAAGCAAACACACACGGTCCACACTGCAAAAAGTGTCCAGCTGAGGGAGTCGCTCGCTGCTGTGGTTGAAACCAGGAAAATAGGTCAAAAACATGCAAGAGAGGAGTTTGATTCATCAGCAGCAGCTGAAGATGAGATTTGTTTACTCTTTACATTTTAATTAAATGTATTTCAGAGAAATTTTGAGAAGCCAACATGTGTTTTCCTCTGATTTCTAGAATAAAAAAGGAACAATGTGTTATTTATCTCATTAACATATTAGAGATGTGAAAACAGATCTTAATCATTTTGGATAATCTTTCTCAAATGATAATGTTATTGAATGTAACCCTACAAAATGTAAAATCGTCTAATTTAACCAAAATAAAAGCCAGTTTTCAAAAGAAAGATTCATCATGGAGACAAAGTTTGTGGTAAAATGATCAGGATGATTAGAAATCATGAAAAGAATCAAACCAAACTTGTGACCATAAGCAGATTTTTGTCAAATTTAAGTTGTTTTTAATCTGGTAAAAATATGTTAAATGTAATGAATTCTGTTTTTACGTTTGATAAGAATATTAACCTGATTTTCCTCTGAAACTTTCCTGAAAGACTTTTCAGTTTTGATGACACTTTGCCATCTTTATCTGTGAGCTTGTTCTTCTTCTTTATCGAAGCAAAGATGTTTTTACTGCATCAAAAGTCAAATACAAAGAAGGCCTTTTTGTAATTATAAATATAAAACTCAGGGTTCAACAGGTTATTTAGACAGTTTATCTCCACATGTGGAACAACAGTTTCTATAAGGTTTAAAGGATAAAATGAATTTACATTACATGGATCATCTCAGTGGTTTGGAGAAGCAGCTTTGAGGAGGTGAAGTTTCCATGTGAGCTCTCAGCTGATTGGCAGGTGTGACGGTGCAGCAGAGGAACATCGAAGCCTCTCTGACGTTCAGACCTCCGGCCTGAATTCAGGTCGACTCTGTGAGAACCAACATTTCTTCCAGTGAATCTGCAGCTTCAAACCCTGCAGCGTTTGCTTGCGACGCTGCAGCCCGAGCATTAGCAACGCTCCACTGAAATGTTGGTCCGTCTAGACCTTAATGTGAGTTTTTCACCGCTCTGCTTTCCAGCACAAACAACAGGTCGACAGAGCCGAGCTGAAGGAGGAGGCGGCATGACGGCATCAGCTGACGGTCACAGTGACGCCTTTATGGTGAAATAATTATAAAAAACATTTTGGGACGTTAATGTTTCCGTTTCATGGACTCACTGAAGCGACGCTGGCTGTGTTTTACGGAGTGTGACGGTGATGAATGAGGATGCAGCGAGCAGCTTCGGAGCAGAGTTTGCATGCTCTCCATGTCTCTGCGTGGGTTTCCTCAGGCTTCCTCCCACAGCCGCAGACTCGAAGGTCAACTGGGGACTCGAAATCACCAGTTAGTCTCTTTTTCTCTCTGCCGGAGGATTGAAGAGGCACTCAGAGCACTCAGAGCTCATAATGCAGACAGAGAAACACTCTCATTCTCTACATTTGTACTTTCTAAAGACTTGATTACTTTGATTTTTCACTATAGCTGAAACATGAGGAAACGTTCACTGTTTGATCATCGTTCAGTCGAGAAAAAACAGAGAGAAGAACTGACTCAGGAAAAAAATCTCTGAACGCTGCAAAAACAGAGAAGGAAATGAAAAAAAACAGTCACAGCTTTTCCTTTGAAGCCACTCAAATTAAATAAAGTATAATAATTGTCTGTTATAAAAGGATGTGAGTCGGAGAACAGATGTGAACATTTTTCCAATCTGCTCTGAGAAATTCTGTCTTTTAAAACCAAATTTATGTTACAGTTTTGATTATAAATGAATGAGAGCATGTGAGCGGACACATGTGGCATCATTTTTTACAACTTTTACATTTTTAAGATCACAAACCTTAAAAATAAGAGTTAACATTTGATCAAACAGCACAATATTGATGTTTTTTATTCTGTGAGTAAACTCTGACGCACACAGATTTGTTGCCTTCTATGCAGATGATCTCATAGTGTTGTTTATAGATTTCAAACAGAGGAAAAAGGGGGATTTGGTGTCACATCTCCTGAGTTCAGACATCAGCTTTTTGGAACAGGAACAAAAAAATGCAGCATTTTAGATGCAGCCACTTTTTCTTGAGCCTCTAATGACTTTTGATCCAGACACACACATGAAACCTGCAGCTTCGGGTGGATGGCAGGTGGAGTTTCGTCACCTCGCTGACACATTGTTCACTTTTACAACTAATAAAGTTTCAGGAGTCAAAAACAGGAACTGACAAGTTTCTCAAACGTCCCCGTCTCGTCCTGTTTGTTTGCACCATCAGAGACCAGCTGGCTTTTCTTTCCATCGTCAGCAGGATTTCTGGGTCGAGAAACTCGAGTGTTTGTTTTAATGTTCTCGGTATCTGAAGGAGGCCGTTGTTTGGCGCTGGTGCAGATCCCCCGAGGCCAAAAAAACACTGAGGGACGCTGCAAGGCTCCCACTCCAAATCTGTCTCTGCTTTTGCCAAGTTGCACCGTGTCGGTAGGAAAAGCACACGACAAACTTGGTTATTTGTGTTGTTTCTGTGGGCCTGCAGGCTCTGCAGGGTCCTGCTGGTGGAGCTTAGCCTGGCAGAGTCACACTCGTCTCTGAAATCATTTCTTACAGACAGACTTTTATGTAATTTGTTTTTACAAGACTCTCAACTTGTGTTCGCCCGCTTAATGCTCAGTTTCTGACTTGTGTCTCAATTTAATTCCTGTTTGAACTTAATCTCCATGTCACGTTAATCACTCAAAGTTCCACTCAGCTGCTGAAAATCTCAAACTTATCAATGTGTTTTTGTATATCATGTATATTTTCAATGTACTGAGCCCAAGAGACCCTTTGGATTTGTAAAAAAAAGAAAGAAATTCACTAAAAAGGACATAAAAAAGATGTAAAGATTTAATAAAAGGTTGTTTTTCCA
>JAUZTA010000005.1:22213171-22224024 GCA_034780835.1 Ctenochaetus striatus | reverse complement strand
GTGTGTTAAATTCATTCCATTTACCAACTGTGCCAATCAACAAACTGAAATTTTAGAACAAAGAAGACTTAAAGTTTGGTAGTTATGTGGCTCTACTCAAACTGCAAGTAACTTTGCAACTTTGGGTTCAACACTGGGATCTGGGTACAGCTGTCACACTCATCACTCTACACCATACATCCAGAAAAAAGTCAAGACAACTCTTACACATCTTTCAGACTGCCAAACAGTGTTTCCTTGCCACTGCATTTTAATTCTTTGACCTCATTACCTGGTCACCTGCCCCTCCTCTCCCTCTCTGGTCACCCAGTCTGACTTGCTGCTGATTTGAATCTGATACACAGAGATTAAAAAGACGCACCTTAGAAATAATCACGAGTTAACATGAACAATAACGGATATTTAAAATCCTATTATTTAAAGTGACTATGTGGAATTTTCAGTTTTTAATTGATTCTAGCGCCCTCCTCTTTAGATCTTTGCTAGCACATGCATTGCCTGCAATTGTATTGGAAATGAGTTTAAAAGAGATTAGAGGATGGATCACGATGAGATGATGTATTTATATCTAACTACAAAAGTTTAGTAATGGTAATATGAGATGATGGTGAAGCAAAGTAAACTGTTTCCATTCATACAGCTACGTTACCATAACATAGATTACAACCTCAACAGAGAGTGTGTGTAGAGGCTAAGGTAAGTACGTTTACAATTATAGACTTGCTCGGTTTATCATTGTAATTTGTTTAATAAGGCTAGAGTTATCAACATTTCCTTAAGTTATGTCTTCATTGTAACAAGCCAACTGCAAGATATGGCTTGGTAGCAAAAAATAGCATAAAATGGTTTGTTATAAGCCAGTTGGATGGCAGTAATGTCCACATAGACCTATTACCTCTCTTTTCTGTAGGCTATACAGCCATTCGCTTGACATGCTAAGGTGCAAATTTACAGCCCTAGGCCTAGGATACAATTACATATTTATATTATATATATATATATATTCTTGTGTGCTGCAAAAACAGTCAGAGGTTCATGAGATGCACAACAAGAAGAAGAAGCCTTGACACTTAAATGTCATGATTTAAATACTGGATTTTCTCCATCAAAGGCTGCAAACTTCCTACTATGTTACTGCGTCCACACAACATTAGTGACGCACGTTCACCACAGATTTATGAAAACATGGGTTAAATCAAGGAACCTATAGACTGCATTACAGTATTTTATTGACATTCTTGAGTTTAATTACGTAAAAGTACATTTTGTTGACATAGTTTGCGTCTGACACACCAACATATTAATGAAAGAAATTCAAAGGATTTCTCACTTTGGAAGTCACCATGATACAACGAGACAGAAAATGAAAAACAGTATCATTTCATCAGTTTACTAAATATTTAAAAAGGTCTTTATTTTGCACATCCTGAACCTGCTTGAAACGTTACTCAGAGGCTAGAACATTTCTGTGTTTCTTCATTTATCACATGAGAGCAAGAAATTAACTTCAGCCACTACAAAGTCCTCTTAGGCACTGAAAAACAAATGTTTCTGTCGTTAACTTTAGAGTTTTGCTAATACAAGGCATTACATGACTAGTTCAAGAGGAAACTTTACATTTCTGTGTGTCTTTATTATAAAAAAAACTATTTTAATGTACAAAGCCTTTTAAAGAAAAAAGTTTATCCTTTGTCGTCATTTGGTGAATCCATGGCTGATGCATGACACAGCACTGCCCCCTGTAGGTGCATTGTGAAATAATAATAATTATAATAAGGTGCAAAATGGAAGAACACAACCTCCTAACATTTTACTTTCAGTGCAGGAAAACTAATTTTTGCTTCATTTCTAGTTTGATTTTGAATCATCCTGTGATCAGTGGAGTGAAGTCTTCTTCAGCTCACTTTTTCATGTTTTGAGAACCATGAGGAACATGTCAAGTTTTTTGTGCTGACTGTGTTTTTACACTTTAAAGCAAGAAAACTTGACCATGTTAATGTACGTTATATGTTTTTAACCAGTGAGGGACCTTAAATCAAGGCACTTGAAATGTTTATGAGTGGGATCACATCTGTGATGACAAACAGCGGCGCTCGGTGCAGAAACACACTCGTTACAGTCACCTACGTACCTCACACATGTCATCGTGCTGTTTTTAGTCTGAAAACTCTCAGAGGTGTTTACATGGTGTTTCCTTGCTGACAGCAGCCCAGATGTTCAGCCTGAACTCTTAATGCTGAACTATAAATCTTACTGACATTCATCAGTTTCTATAAGGTAACATGAGGACCAGAGATTTGACCAGGTGTCTAAGTTTGGAGCAGCTTTAAACTGGACATAAAACACTGGCATTAGAACCAAAATACTAAAATTAAATGCATCTGTTGCTGTTTTGGAGTGGCTTTATGAGCCTCATCTGTTGTTTGTTTGGAAATATTTCTCTGAAAAACATCCACTAGCTGTCCACTGAGCCTTTCAGCTGAAGCCGAAACTAACCGGTTAACTAACCAACATCAGTGACCAGTTTCATGTTAAAAAATCCAAATTTCATTTACAGGATGATTTAAAAGCAGAGCAGTTTGTCTGTATGTTCACTGACGAGCACAATGAGAAAGTCATGCCCTTGAAGCACTGGAAGTAAAACGTTCCAGTGTTTAAATACATTTATGTCTCAAATTGAGATTTTCATGCATGGTAGTTTGAGACCTGCTGCATTTTGTTTTAAAATAAAAGTCCTACATGAATGATTCAGGGAAAAAACAAACATAGAAAACTAAAAAAGGAAATATTAAAAAATAAAAAAATGCTTCATACTTTAAATCATCATATCCATACAGCAGCAGTGACATTGTGTTTTGATTGCCTAGTGATTGTCACTTGATCTGATGTGTGTGGAATTCTGGGTAATGTAGTCAGGTGAATGAATTCAGCATGTTGGGTGCGTTGTGAGTCATCTGCATTACAGCAGCAGCTGATAAGTTTTGCAGCTACAGTCAGTCAGTCACATATAACAGGAAGTCTTTACACTTGCTTTACCCAAACTAACCAGCAGAGGCGCCACAGGCATTTTGCTGCAGTTAAATCGGCCTTTTCAGTGCAACTTTGGGACATTTTCAAGCTGAGATCACAGTTAGGGCAAAAGGTTCTTGTGGGAATGTTTAAGTCTTTTTCAGAAGTGCTTTCGATTTATTTCAGTTTTAAACATATTGTCCACTCCAGAGGGAAATTCAGGTTAAAAGTATCGGCATCATTTTATTTTTACCCCCAAATTAAGTGTTTATGAGCAGCACAAGTTAGTAAAGAGTTTCTAAAACACTATAATTTAGTTGTAAGCAGATATGTGGACATTTAATCGCATTATTTTCCTGTAAAATACATATTCATATTTTATCTGAAAATAAATATTTGTATATGTTTTATTTTATTTTCCTACTAAATTGTAAACTGTGTGTGAATGAGTAATACTTTTCATACATTATGCATTTATTTCAGGTTATAGCTCTGTTTTACTATGATAAACTATTTATTTACTGTTTATAAAGCAGTTACGGGTGGGTTAAAGTCAAAGTTAGGAGATAACAGTTATAAATAGTAATGTCATTTGATTACAGCTAAGCTAAAGTGCATTAAAACCTCCCGAAAGTGTTTATTTCTACTTTAAAATACTAAATCAATCTCATGTGATCTGACGACAGAAGTTGCACCGAAAAGACAAATGTAACCAAAACAATGTGTTCAAACCAAAATTAGGACCTTATTCCTCTTAACCATCAACAACCTTTAGTGCCGAGATCAGACCACATGGTTATCTGTGTTCAATCAGCTGATCACAGGACCATAAATTCATGTTGGTAATCTGGACCAATCAAAGCTTGCTGGCTCTTTCAGCTTCCAGGATATATAAACAGAATGTAATCAGTGGGACTGAAGGAATATATTTTTTTATCTTATGGGCCTTTAAATAAAAATAAATACAAATAATATAGATAATATATGCAAAATAGAAGAGCATTTTTTTCAGTTCAGTCGGACTCTGAATCGTGCAAACCCATCATCCACCTGAAAAGCTCCACATCATGACCCACCTGTTCACCATAAATGAGACTAGAGACCAGACTGCCAGGTTAAAATCAGACCTGTGACCTGCAGGAGGCTCAAAAATGATCTGAGCTGCTCTGGCAAACACTATGGAGGCACACATGGCACAGACACAAACTCACGCCTATAAAACGGTAGATGTCGTACGTGCTGTCAAACTCAGTTAGTAAATGAATGATGCATTTGTGTTTTAAATTCTGCAGAATTTGTCTTCTGCAATCACACACGACACAGAAGAAAACAAGCAGCAGTGACAGCAAACGCTCTTTTTTGTTCACTGACGGATCTGGCCACTGTTTGGCTGATATCACGTGGTCTGATCTCGGCATTAGGTTGCCGTGATTTTGGTCAAAGTGACACAACTTCCACCTCGTACTTCCATGTTATATTTGACAAACTGATCAGTTTTGAAAGGGTTTGTGTTAACTACACGGGGAAAGTTACGTGGAAACATTATTTTCTCACAAATCACAACAATCCTCTGTGACCAGAACAACCGCATCTCCCCTCCACATGTCCTTTGCAACCCTCCTCCCCGATGCCGACGGTGCTCTTCATCAATCAGTGGCGTCTCAGGAGTTTGGAGAAGAACCCAGAAGAAGCTGTCTTGTCGCTCTTGGCTTGAGCCTCCTCTTTAGCCTGGCTCTTCTCCTCTCCCAGCCCCAGTTCCCCCTCTAGTTGCTCCAGCTCCGACTGGTCCAGCAGCTCAAAGTCCTCCACCTCGCTGTCCGACTCGTCTGCCAGCTCCAGCAGCCTGGTGGATTCTGGGAGTCTGGACCGCTGTGGATCTTTGCTCATCGTCGTGAGGCCGACCGCCGCCTCTATTCTCTCCTGGATGGCGGCTGTGACAGCAGCGGCGATGACGTCGCCCGCCATCTGGTTGACTAATTCGAGAGCCGTGTCGGCGGGCTGGTCTTTGTGAGAAGAGGGTATATGCTTTGATTTGATTGGCTGCTGAGGCTGAGGTGGCGACGAGGGGATGCCGAGGCTGAGGTCATCATCGTCGTCTCCATTGGTTGTTGCGCCGTTGTCGAGTGATGGGAACTCTGGAAGGCCGCCGGTGAACGCTTCCTCTCTGTCGAGGTCTGTGAGGTCGAGGTAGAAAAGATGTTTTTGAAGGTGAGTTAATATTTTTAATGAGGAGCTGCGGCAAAGACATCAACAGGAAGTGAGCACAAGAAATACTCTAAGCTAACTGTAACTGAGTAACATCCGGACGTACCCTCTGAGTTCTCAGTCTGTGGTGTGTGTCCCTCTGACAGGTTGAAGGTACCGTTGTCCGTCCACGTCACGTCCGACACCTCGGTGTCCGACACGGACATTTCTTTACACACTGTGGAGTCGAGCTGCAGGAGGGAAACACCTGAGGAGGTCAGTTTAAAGGGCAAACACGGCTGATCTGGTGACGGAAATAATTCACCATTTTTTTTTCTCACAACTGAACAAGTGGATCAATTAAAAAATCACATTTTCTGGTGTGTAAGTTCGTCAGCTGGCAGAGCTGAAAAACTAAAGAATTTTAAATAGATATAAATTTGAATATCACACCTTTTTTTACATGAATGTGCTTATTTGTGCAGGATAAAACAGCCAATTAGGACGAGAGACGAGCTTCAATCATGAACCAGCCAACCAACAGGAGCATCATGTCAACATTACTGACAGTTTGTGGAGATGAGGATGAGATATAAGGGAGTCTGATGTGTGTTTTATACGCGATTGATACTCAGTTTGAGTCTGAGATGCAGAATCTGTCTGTCACTGTCTTGTTTACTGTCCCAGAATTTCACCATTTCACTTCAACATTTCATTATTTCTCTTCCAAACAGAAGTTTGACCAAAGTTAGTTTACCGGATTGTGATTCAGCTTTGATCCTTTGATGAAAGTGATAAAATGCGGCTTAGTCTCAAAAAATCTGACTGAGGTCCACCTCTTCAGGTTTAACCTCCAGTATAATGACCTGAACTTCTGCTTTACATCCACTTTATGTGATCAGTGATGATACAAAGGATCCAACCTAAAGTCTCCAGAAGAAGCTCAGGCAGTGAATATAGTTCATAATCAGATGTTTGGTTTGAAGAGCGTCACTGAAAAAACGTCTTTTGCAGCCACTTTGGCACTTGATCCTGATGTGGATCATGTTTGTTAAATATTAGTTAACTTAAACGGATGATGTCGGGTCAAAGATGGATAATTAATTTGAGACGAGATGATTGACCAACCTTGGGAAACATGGAGGAGAGATCCAACTCGATGCCTTCCTTCTCAGTCTGAGCCTGCAGGACTCTTCTCTCTGAAAGGAAGAAAACATGAGGAATTCAAGAAAAAGGCAAAGGACCAGCTGAGGGATTATGAGAAGATGTGTAGATTTTTGTAACTGTAAAATATAAAGGAACTTTAATTTACATAATATTTGGAAGTCAGTTAATATTGACTCTTTTTAAGATGTTAGATGGGTTTTGCTTTTTTCTTTTCTTCGTTTCTTTGCATAGCATTGAGTTGTTTTGATGTTTTTTGTGTTGAAAGACAGAAGGCCTTTATATTTATATTTATATCATATGCTATGATAAAGAGTCGTTGCATATTAACTAAATATACTCATTTTTTATCTACAGTCTGGTGTCCCAGGATTGTTAAGGTGGTAACTTTACACTAAATCCACTTTTTTAACGTATACAGTCATTTATTTTCATTTTATAATCGAAACCTGGTCAATTTTATGGAGTCCATGACAATAAAAGTTTTTTTTTTACTTCAGAGAAAATTAAAACCCCAAAGATAACTGAAAAGAAAGAAAAAAAACATTTTTGTGTCTAAACATCTGTAATGCTGTAATTGCTAATGTTGAAATTCAGTGTTTTTTGTGAACGTTTTTTTAAATTTGCTGTGCTACATAAAGATTAAGAGACAAAAACATTGTTTAACAGTTACCGTGGTTCTCCTTGATTTTCTGAAGAAACTCCCCGATGCCAAAGTCCAGCTTCTGCAGAACTGGCTTCAGCCACAAACCGACCTCATGGGAGGAAATCAGAGGCCACAGGAAAACACCCAGCACTGCAGACGGAGGTCAAGACAGAAGAAACTCAGCAACAATAAGAGTTTATTTCAAAAAAGGTCGACAACAAACCTGTAAACTTATTTAACTTTATTTGAAGAAACAAGCTCGCTCACCGTGTTGGGATAGAGTTTTGTTTCTATGTGTCACATTATTGATTACTTCAACATCTCTGATTATTATTGTTCTGATGACACACGGCAATGTCTGTCTTTCAAATCTCCAAGGAACAAGATGCCGATAAAAAGAAATGGTCTTGTTATCAGTGACAGTAGAGGAGCAAAGTGAGCTGAAGGTACCAAAACTGTATTTCTGCTTTCACTTGATTTGCATAAAAGCAGGATAACAAACATGCAGGAACCCTCTCAGCTGTGCGTATATATGACTTAAGTGTTTTTCTGTGGCGTCATTAAAACGATCTCTTTCTTCGCGTGCAAACCTTCAGTTCACTCACCTAGAATATATGAGATAACAATCCCTGGAATGTAGCGTCCTAAGACGGCAAAGAAGGTGCACAAGCTGCAAACCAGCAGGCAGAACTAGAAAAAAAAAGCAAAACACAAGGAGAATGACACAAAAATACATGTTTGCATCCTGAGCTTCTTTAATGTTAAACTTTTGAATTAAGTAAATAATCACATGGTCACCCCGATCCTAAAAAGAACTACTTTATACAAATTTCATCCTTCAGCTTAAGTTATTTCATGATCTGATGAGCTGGTGCAGATGGTCAAATGGCTCTATTGTATTTTCATTATAACAGAAATAAAAGAAAAGAAAAGCATTAACAAAATGTGATTTTTTTAAAAAACAACAACAAAAGAGACACTTTTTTTTTATTTTGAGGTAAATTAAGATGATTTATGTCATTTAACAATCAGGTGCATTTAGATCTGATAAACACAAACTCACCAACTTTCTACCAAGTTCTGTAAACAAACTTTGTAATGACTGCAATTTTGAAAAGCATCAATGAACTTATTTCCTTGAATATTTGCAGTTTAAAAGCATGTGCAGGGGAAAACTACCTTCAGAAAACTTGACAACCACATGCATCTCTGATGTGGATGGCTGACGTTAGTCTCAGCTTATCTGTTTTCTCACCTTGCCTGGATTTTGCTGTTTGAAAGCCGAAGTCTCCTGGAGGAAAAGTTTGAGGGAGTCGCTGAGCTGAAATCCAGACCCAGACCTGCTGTCCTGGCCTGAGTCGATGATTTCCCAGCTACAAGATCAGACAGGCAGAGACACTGTTAGTCGTCTTTAAAGATGATAACTCACTCAGGAGGAGGTCAGGTTGATACAAGGACATGCAGAGGAGGTGGGCGATGTGGCCAGAGGAGAGTTGCATTTCATTTTCAGCTGCTAAGAGGTGCAGATATTAAAACAATTTATAAACAATTAAAACTATTACATATGTAAACAACCTTGAATTGGTTTAAATAATGCTAAAGTATTTTAGTTTAAACAAGAGGAGAGACAGAAGAAGGGCAGAGATCTAATGGAGGTCTGGAACAGGAGGTGAGGGGATGGACCATCTATGGAAGCCCTAAGCGGACATGGTTTATTTTTTTTTTGTACAAGCCTTTTTCTCAAGATAACGAGATAATAACTCGTTAAAACAAAAAAGGACTTTGTTTTCTCGAGATAACGAGATAATAACTCGTCAAAACAAAAAACAAACTTTGTTTTCTCGAGATAACAATATAACTCATGAAAACAAAAAAACGAATTTTGTTTTCTCAACATAACGAGATAATAACTCGTTAAAACAAAAAAAAAACGAACTTTCTTTTCTCGAGATAACAAGTTATTATCTCGTTATCTCGAGAAAACGGCTTGTAAAAAAAAAAAATTAAACATCCACTTAGGGCTTCCGTAGTTCCAAAAACTGGGATAAAAAATATTTTAAATTCAGATTTTTATTGATCCAATATCACTCTTATTAGTGACAGTCTTTTGAAATGTTGTTCACTTGTTTACTCTGACTGTGATGCTGAGAATTTATTCTTGATTAATAACAATGTGACTGAATTCAAACCCCCAAAACAAACAGGAAACAGTTGATTTTAATTCTTTTGGAAGGCAGAGAATAGAGTATTTAAAAAATGTGTATATAAGCGACTGTTACAGTGCGTTCACACCTGACGCGAAGCGAGTTTTTCGCACGAGTAGATTACATACAAAGTCAATGCAAAGACGCGAATACACGCGAATTTTTGCCGGTGGCGCGAATCGCGTGATTGGTGCGATGTGAATTCGCGCCGCGTCATTCGCATTGCGAATTTGCAAATTTGCATGAGTAAATTCAACATCCGCGGCCAAATTCGCGCGAGTAAAGCGAGGCGAAAATTCGCTTCGCGTCCAGTGTGAACGCACCATTATTGTCAGGTTACAGAACTGTGGATTTGGAAGCTTTATATTTTTTGGCTTTGCACTGTTTGCTGAATTTGCAGCTGTTTTTGAAGAAAGAAAAGTAAAGATGTCTTCCAAACTGGTCCATCAAAGCGTTAATGTATTGTTTTGTTACAGCATTTCTCAGCCAATCATCTTCTGCTCAGATGAAGCAGCTTTTTTGCAGCTGCTTAATAAACTTCATGCACACAAACTCATCATCATTTCTATCAGGATAAAATTTCACTCCTGAACCTGAGACGTCCTCAAACAGCCCCAAACCGAGGACGCATACTGATGTTTGATCACAGTGTGGCTCCTCTCTGGCGCCCCCCTCAGGACCGTGGATAGCAAAGCTCTGCTTCTGTTCTCTGTTTACAGAAAGTGTTTTGTGGGCTGTAATGAACCGAACAAGCCTTTTGTGTGTCGCTGCTGCTCTTTTCTCTCGTCTCTCTGGCTCCGGGTGGTTGGTGCTGGAGCTCCATCCTTTGCCAGAAGGAGTTGATGCAACAGTTTGCTGCTTGTTTCTACAAGCTTTTACCATTTCAGTTATCCTCAAAATCTCCCTGTTGTATCAAACAGATATGAATGAGTCAGACCGACGATGAGCAATGAGAAATTACTTGAATCCAAGCTGCCAACCAGAACTCTGTGTTTTTATACGGTGCAAAAAATCTGCTGCTTTTTGTCTCAAACTGGAAATAAAAGGGCATTTTTCTGAAATGAGATTGTTTGTTGATTGTTTTTTGTCAGTTGTGATTCTAAAATATTGAGATATTTAACCACAAACACAGATAAGGAGAAGAAAATGTCTCATTTCACACATTTGACAGTAATTGTTTTGATGCTTTTCTGGTTTTCTGGTTACATTCAAACAGCCACAACATGTAACTTAGTTAAAAGAAATGTAAAGATATATAAAAATAAATAGCTGAAATGTTGAATTATACAGTTAAAATACCTATTTTTTCTATAAATTAATCAAACCCAACAGTTTATTCAGGTGTTACTGAAACATTTACTCAACTGACAGAAATGACCAACTGTTTGGAAAACTGAAGTCATTTTTCCTGTCGAATCACTTCCTGTTTCAGTGTCTCAGATCTGCAGTTTTTCCTCTGAATGATGTGAATCCTGTGAGTGTGTCTGTGATAATGTGCAGCTTTGGACCAAACAAACACAGTGAAGGTGTCACTTTGGGCTCTTTGTCTCATTGTGAGCACATTTCTCACTATTTTCAGAGTTTGGACAAAGCAAACAATCAGTGGACTGATGGAGAAAAGAATCAGCAGCTTCATCCAGAATGAA
>JAUZTA010000005.1:22199728-22212831 GCA_034780835.1 Ctenochaetus striatus | reverse complement strand
ACATTGCAAGGCAGCTGGAACCTGAAATCTGAAATCTCAGCAGGTTCATCTTGAAAAGCTCCGACCGGATTCATTTATGTCCGATCACATTATGACCTGACCAATCAGAGGAGAAAGAGGTGGTGGCTGTGGATGTGGATGTGCAAGCTTGTAAACAATGGCGGCGGTTGAAGATGTTAGCATGGATGCTGCATCAGCTGCAGTTTTATCAGAGCTTGACAGAAAAGATGAGTGAAGAACGACGCTGGAGGCTTTTCTTGATGGAAAAGATGTTTTCGTTCTCGAGTACTGAATGCAACAGACAGACACCTTCATCCAATCACCTTCCAACCTTTTTTTTAAATGACCTACCCTTTCCAAACACTGTCTATGGGCTGTTTCATAAATCCTATGGATTTGTCAAACATTCCATCTAGCAAATCAGGTTATCAGTCATCACCTCAATGCAAAAATGTTTAGACAAAGAAACTTGACCACAACCACATCAGAGGACAACAGGAGGAGGAGGAGGAGGAGGGCGGCGGCTCCACATGTGCAGCTGTTGGGCAGATTTCACTTTTTACCCAACCAGTAATCTCTGAAACAACACACAGAGCGGCACGTCTGAGCCTCCAACGAGCCTGTTGACGGGGCTTTAAATATAGAGCGAGACAAACAATGTGAGGAATGGGGGCAAAAACATCCCAGTGCCTCAGTTTGACTGAGGAGGACGGGACAGACGGGGGGGGCAGTAAATATGTTTACCCACCTGTCTGTGTGTGCATTAACCACAGAGAAACGCACTCTGACGCAACTAATGCCTGTTTATGTTCTGCCAACAGCCTCGTATACAGTAAACTGGCTCTGATGAAGTGAGAAAACCGAATCTGTCTGTGTGAAACCGAATGAGATGCAACTGCTATGGATGGAAAGTGAGCGATGACGCAACAACGTGTACCCTCTTAAGTAGATCTCCGCCATGTTGTTCATGCTGTTGATCTGTTGAGACTTGAAACTTGCCACATGTGTGTATGAACGATCCTCCTTCGTCATGAGAATGTGGGCAGCGCTGACCTCATAATTCAAACACAAATCAAGACAAGAATCATCAGTGTGATGGCTAATCAAAGATCCACTTTGTGAAAATTAAGTTTCTAACCTCGTTACATGTTGGTAGGATGTTGGTTTTTTATGTTACAAGACATAAAAAAACAAGTAAAATGCAGAGACTGAATGCTTTCGCTTCAGAGCTGCAGCAAATCAGTGAAAGCTGTTCAGTTCTTTCAGCACCACAAACACATTTCCATTCACCTCCATTGTTTAGGAGTTCAGAAGAAAACTCAGATCATTCATCTTAAAACCAAGACAAATAAAATCTGAAGCATCTGCAGGACGACACACCACAAGAGCTGAGTGAGATCTATATAAATCTATTTGTTTTTCTCATAATTCTGCTAATCAGACGCTTTAGAGAGACAAACTGCTCCAGCCATACCTCAGTCCTGCACCACGATCTTCAGGAGACATCTCAAGAGCTTCAGGAACCTTCACAGGGTTTCTCAACGATATGAAAGACTGGATTTTCTAGATGATACTTTTGGGAGGCAGGAAGCAGGAGACAGCCAGAACTTGTCTTTACAGCAAAGAAACGTGGCACAAACTCGGGTTCGATCCAAACTCGGGGTTTTTTAACGTGCAGCACGGCGCGAGAGCAGCTCGTGTTTATCCTCAATGAAACCCCAAGTTGGAGTATTTCAAGTGGCCCCGTCTAAAAATAGGCCGGTCACACTACATTCCAACCGGCAGCCGTCAGGAGGACCAAGGGACGGGGTGAGAAAGGGGGTAGAAACAGCAACACCCACCACCGACAACAACCCCGACACCATCAACCTTCCAAACACGCCTCCTCCTGTGTCAGTGACATGGCGTGGACATCCAGCTGGGGGGGGCAGGGGGGGCATGTGTGAGCGGCACACTGTTGTTTCTGTGTCGGAGGCATCGTTCCCTAAACAACAGCCGTTTATTTTTAGAAAAAGCTTCATCATTTAGGAAACACACTTTGTTGATGAGATCAGTAGCACGCTGATAGCAGTTCATGCTAATATGAAGCTGCTGTCAGCGGCCGCCTCACTTAGCTTAGCATAAAGGCTAAACAAGGGCAACCAGATCCTTCTGCCAGCATCTCTAAAGCTCACTGACCAAAATACTGCATCTCAGTCCTTTGATCAGATTCATCCATCACTCATTTTAAGGGCGGTTCAGCTGCTTCCTGTTACTGTCGCTTCATCCTTTGATCACTGACAATAAAGAGGAAGAAGACATTTCCACAACAAAGTTTGAGCCAAAAAATTAAATAAGGATATTTCCCAAAATGTTAAAAAAGAAGAGTCAGCGAAAGTAAGAAAATATTATAAGATATAAACAATGTTGTTTATCACATGTTTAGTAATCAAAGAGAGCAGATCATGTTGTTTGACATTATTTCAGTACTATATGATGGGTCTCATAGCTGGTTATATCACTTAAAAACACCATTTAACCAGGTCTCTCCTTTTTATAACTTTTATATTTATATATTTCTTACAAATATATGTTAACATATATTTGCCCAGAATACCAGAATGAGGCACACAGCACCAGAACCAAACTAATAAAACTTCATTTTCTAAAATATTTAGAACATTTTGACTCTGATTTTAACTATTTTTCTGTCAAACTATATTTCTAAGATTTAATTTTCCCATTTTCATAGGATTATATCATGATGATGACCAGTAGCTGGACGTTACCACACAGCTTCTTAGAAGTTGCGTAAAGTTGTGGTCCTGAGATGCTGCAGAGTTGGTCCATGGTTGGTTTTACGGTGAACATAATGTTCAGTACACAGAGATCTTATGATGAATTTTAAAAGGTAAACTGATCAGTTGCTTAATGACACTTGCTCTGTCCCAGATTACTAATTATTATTCACTATTAAAGCCTAAAAATAGGACGATGTAAGTAAACGCTGAATTCTGTATGACCTCATTTTGTTGAAACAACATTAAAAATAAATTTAAAAAAGTGTCATTTTATCAGCAGCCGTAATGTGATTACAAAACAGAACTGCACTCTAAGGATACTTTATTTGTTTTATTTGTACATTTTTTTTTAATTAATAAAAAAATGTACCTAAAAATGTACCAGTTAGTAAATCAGATCAAAATCTGACTGATAATGTTGAACTTTAAGAAGAAAATTCACAAAATCGTCGAAGATTTTGATGCTTTGACTCTTGTTTGGAAATGACTTGGAAACCTGTGATGAAACACTCAAGGCTCCTTTGTTGTTCTGTTTTCCACCAGGCAGCTTCGTCCAATCAGAGGGCTCGCTCTCAAGCACACCCCTCTGTGTCAAGTGATCTGATTGGCCCGACAGCTTCATGTCACACCTCTGAATCGGTTCCGTCAATGGAGAAACAGCTGAGTCACACACACACACACACACACACACACACACACTCTGCGCTCGGGTTTCACAACTCTTAAGACACTGTGTGTTTGTTGTGGGAACAAACAGCAACACACTGAGTTTTTCTTCGAAACCATGAAAACAAACTCCTGTTAACGCCACATGTTGTTTGTTCACGTGTGTTAATGACATGTTTTCATGTTCAGAAACTTCAAAGATGATGATTGATCTCTTCATCAGTTTTCAGTGATTAACGATGCTCCGATGGTTTTATTGATTTCTGGATTCTGATAAAAAAAAAATCAGAGTTTCAAGCAGAGATCAGCAGGGTGAGCGGTGGTTGTTGTCTTTAGGTTCTTCACAGGTTCCTCACCGATGTCACTGATGATAGAAGGGTACCAATAAAGTTCTGATCAGTTTAAATCACCAGCTTCAGATCCTTCTTGTCCTGAGCTGCTAACATCCCGTCAGCTTGTGATGTTTCCGGTTAAAATGCTGTCGTCACTCGTCTTTAAAAGATGACACAAACTTGCCAGAGAAACTTGGATTTTCATGCAAAAAGCTGCTGCTTGTCTTTAACCAACACTTCCAGACGTGAGCACATGATCCCTGTTCTTCTTCACTGGTTTGCAGTGTGTTATAGAGTCGACTTTAAGCTTTTGATGCTTGTTTTTAGAGCCATCTATCCGTCTGAGATTTCTGTGACCAACTTTTCCAAGGCGAGGTTCAAACTGTGGGGTGATGGAGCTTTTTCTGTCTTTATTTAATTCACTTTTAACATAAAGAAGTTCTGTGACATTTTATTCTTTTCATGTGTCTTTTCTGACCACTTTGGGCACCTTTTGGTTGTTATAAATGGCTCTGTGGATAAATGTTGATTGATTGATTAAGTTTTCTTCAGAAATAAAAGTTGTGTTATCAGGTTGGAGATGTTTGATGTCCATCTCAGATTTTCTGTAATTTCTTTTTTCCCAGGAACCTAAAACTGCTCACCTGCTCCACCTCATTTTCATTGATGTAAACAGGTGTTTGTGACTCTGCCTCCTTTTTTATAAAATCAACTATCATTGTTTTGGTGATGTTGAGCTGTAAGTTCTCATCTGCAAAACTATTGATCTATTTTCAAAGATAAACTCTCATCATTGATAAAAATCCAGCAGATGTTGCTGATGTCGTCCACATATTTCATGGCATTTTCTCCATGTTTGCAGCTACAGTCACTAAAAACAGAAAGATCATGGGGACTTTTGTCTTGTTTCCTTCCTGAAGACGATGAGAACATTTTCTGATCAGGATGAAACTGTTTGTAAAGGCTCCTGAAGCTGAAAAAACTATATGTAACGATTTAAAAGACTGTTTTCATGTCTGACATCTTTTTTTTAGAAGTTTAGTTATACTTTAAAAAAAACTAGTGAATAAATCTTGTCAGTCCAAACATCCCAGCTGTCAGCTCCCACTTTTGGGTCGGCAGCTAATCTCCCAAAAGCCTTTGCCTGAGACTCACTCTGGGCCTGATGCACAATTACCCACAAGGCCCCTGTGACGGACAACAGCAGGTGACAACAACACAATCCCACCCGGCCGGCCAAAATGTCACAGAGACACACGGAGAGAATCAGGACGAGGGAACCTGAGACGAATCGAACCGTTTTCTCGGTGCATCACGGCGGCCTGAGGGCGAAGACACATCCAACACGAACCGCCACAACCAGCCTGAAACTGACCGGAGACGCTTTTCTGTTCGCCTCTGAACTTCACACCCAGAGGCCACTTTATTAGGAACACCTGCACAATGTCAATGCAATCAAACTCAACTCTTAACATGGTCAGGAATTTGTGTGTATTAGTTTATCACTGAGGTCATATATTCAGAAACGGAAACAAATTTTTGTGCCATTTCTGCTTTTTTGTCCCCCTCATTTACAGACATAAAAGGATTAAAACATCAGAAACACGTCAGAATAAAATGCAGTCGAGAACAACATATTAATAAAATATGACCTCAGTGTTAAAACAGGCTGTTTTATTGGACTAAAGGAGCCTCGTGGAGTTTTTCATGAAACAAAAGAAATGTTTGCACTCAGCGTTGTTAACATATGTAACTGTTTTCAAAGTTTCCTAAATCCAGGATTGTTTAATCTTTTTCTCCGTCTTTATTTATTTTCCATCCTTATGTCTGTGCACATGCACGTGCACGCTCGTGTGTGTGTGTGCAAAACTTCAAACAAAAACATGAATCCACTCACAGAAAACAGCTCTGTGGCATCACAACACCTCAACAAACACTGAACATTACAGGCATCCTGTGAGTCAGCTTCATGGAATAAAAGTTGTGTTGCTGTTCATGTGCACCTTCTGGAAAATAAGAGGTGAAAAAATACCCAAAATATATCTTTAGTCATGAGATTCATGTCCATGATAAGCGAACAGCAACATGAAACGGTTGAGAATCGAGACAAAGAGCCCATGAATGGACCTTGAATGGATTCATGTCTGAAAGTTACGGACAGGAAGCGGCGGTGTGTGTCATGACAGCGTGATCGATGCCGGTGACATTTCCAGCTCAGTTTTCCACATCGCGGTCACTCTTGACCTGGATTCAACCGACCGTCAGTTATATAACTCAGATGTGTTGCATCCAGTCTGGCGCCAGCAAATCCCTCTCACCTCTGCTGAATCCCAGCGAGCCCTCAGAGCCGCCACACACACTCACTAACACACACACACACTAACACACACACATACTAACACACAGTCACTTTCAAAATAAGGGCAGGAGTGTGAACCAGGCTCCATGTGACTCCCCTCCACCACCCTCTCCTCCTCCTCCAGCTCCACTCACAAACCAAACTAAGTTACAAAAACAGTCAGAAATCAGCGACGTGAGTCACGTTATCAGACAAGAAAGTATCATATTTATTCATTTGCTTATTATTGTGACTGGGAAGGAATGTGTGCATCTGTTTTTATGGTAAAGATTCTAATAATAAGAAAAAAATACTTGAAAACAGGATTTTTAGGGTTGAACAAACTGTTGTTGTCTTTTACTACGATCACCAAATCTTTGTCTAACACTCCAAAATAAGCTAATAAGAGGACCTGAAGTTAAAATTTGTTTGGTTGTTATTGTTGATATTATAGTAACTGTTATTTCAAAAAGGTTAGATTAAACTTTCATGCTTAAGTTTACAGTTGTTATGTGTTTTCACAAAAGCCGACAGATGATTTCACATTTTTGTGGTTTTAAAAGAAGTTAATAACCTGTAGTTTCTGATCTGACATCGTCTCACTCTCACTCACTCTGCTGTTATGTGAGGACCTGAAACTCTTTCACATTTGACATCTGGAGAAACTGAATGAACGAACGAGATCTGGCTCCACCAAGTGGTGAAAGTTAAAAATGTAAAGATTTTGAATGACAAACAAACACTTCACATCCCCATTGAGAAATTGTGCCACTGATTTGTAAATTCAGGTTATGTTGAGATTTTGTACATACCAATATTATGACAAATATTCACATTGCAGATTTTTGAAGTGGCTCCTCACACAAAATCAGAAAGTTAATTTTGGCTGTTAGCATCTGTGACAATTTAACGTTTTACAATAACATGAGGATATTTTTCTATTTTCTGTTATATGCAAGTTATTAATTATAGTTCCATATAATAAATTCAATACCTCTTTTACATACAAACAGTCAAAATACCTAAAACATTCAGCATTTGTTTTCCATTCATTTACTAATTGGTTAATTAGAACGATGCACTGACTAAAGTCATGAGGACAGAGTTACACATCAGTAGGTCTGAAGAAGGATTGGACTGAATATTTTGTGACTTCCTGACACTTCATGCTGTGATAAACACAGACTGCAGTGTTTACATCTGTCACCACGTTCACTGCTGATCCTCTGTTTGAGGACGAGCATCAGCTTCTGTTTGGGATGCAGGATGTTTCCCTCTGAAAGGCTTCAGGAAGCATCTCTGCACACGGAAGTTCACACTTGTGTCCACAAACCACACAAAGGTGTGATGCATGTTCATCAGGAGTGTTTTCAAGCAGTTTGAGGTCGGAGATCCAGTGGAGTCCAGCAAGTTGATCCACAAAATCTACAGCGTCCAATCAAGTTGCAGGAGAAGATCAGGATGAACTGACTCACATCAGTGAGCTCCAGCAGGTGAAAATGAAAGCAAATATGACTTCATTTGCAGAATAAAAAACTACCTTTGTAAGATCTGCAGGTTGAAACTCACAGATGGAGAAGCAAAACCTTCCAGATCTGTTTGTGATATGAAGCTGCACACAGAACATTACCTCAAAATGTTCAGGTCTCAAAACTCAAAGTTCAGAAGTCAGTTTTGACTCAGTCTTTGAGTGAAAACCGACCTGTCGTGTCGGTGAGCAGACGGCATCAAAAGGAGGAGCTGCAGTCACATCAGCTGACGTGAGCTGCTCTGGGATCAGCTGTTATCAGCTGATGTCGCTGTGACTGCGGGCCGAGCTCGACATTTTGGCCACAAGGTGAGTTTGTGATGTGAGACTGAAACAGTTTTCAGGTTTCAGTGTTTGATTTGTCACATGTTTCGGTCTCAGAGAGGATTAGATTAGACAGTCATGTGTGACCAATCAGCTCTGCAGAGCCGCAGCTTCGCAACAGTTCAGTGCAGATTTAGGATGAAAAACTCTCAGATAGGACGTCTGTTCAACACACACCTGTGCATTACATCTGACACACATCTGGTAAAGTCTGCAAGTGCAAGAAAACTTAAGATAAATAAGGAAGGCAAGATATGAATCTAAGAGAAAGAAGTCATTGAATCTTATAACCTGTGTTTGGAGGATCAGAGCTTTAGTTTAAGAAAGATTGTTATATAATCAAAGTTTAACTCAAAGCTAAATGAATCTCATTGTGCAGCCAGGAGGGGCGGAGCCACAGATTAAACCTCTAACAGGGTTACAAACAGACCAGTTTGTGTTTCATTTTCACTGTAAATCTGCATCTGTTTGGTTTCTGAGAAATCACTGTTTTCGTCTCTAAAATACTACAATAAGCAAAAGACTCTGCATGTGTCAAACATTCACAAATGAAGGAAAATGAGAATGCTTTGCTGTTTTAAAAAGGATCAACACACCGCTTCACTGCTGCTGGATTTATCTCTGGTTGACCCACAATCTGAAAGTGAACTGCAGACATGCAGACGCAGACTCAACAACAACAAACTTCTGGGCTCAGTGAATCAATGTTTTTAGCTGAAATGCATCTTGAAATTTGTAACTGAACTTTATCCCTCAATGAAAACTCAAAAACTTTTACTTTTTGTCTTTTCTCATGTTCATCCGAGCCTTTAAGTTCTTCATCTGTCAGCCACCAAACAGCATCTCAGAAGTTTTTTTACCACCAGGGTCTTGGATTTTTACTTTACTTTAACACTTTAAAGCCCATTGTTCTGCAAAAGATGCAGTTTGGTCTTAACAGGTTAAACTAACTGGTTAGCTCATTAGGCCAGCTGAGCTTCTGATCGCTAAGTTCTCACACTCTCCTTTAGCTGTTAGCTAATCTAACTAGCTAGCTGATCTTGATTATATATAAAAGTCACCATCAATTAAGTGTTTTAGTCATTTTACCCAAAAGTTGTGTTTTTGAGTGTTCTTTTTTGCTAATAAATTAGCCAGGAGAACTTTGGCCCCGCACACCAACCTTTAACTGAAGCGACAGAATGCTCTCTGTTGTTTCCAAATAACACACTGACCTGAACACACACACACACACACACACACACCGACAAACATCCACTTCAGATGCACTTTGGCTTCCTACCTTGCCGTCATGCTGCGCCATAAGAGAGCTCCTGTGGAATAGAAGAAATCCATTACTCATCCCCGCTGAGTCACAACACTGGAAAATCATGAGCCATAATGATCAGAGTTAATGGATACCAAAACAAAGGCAGACGTATTAACAGAGAGTGAATGACAGTGCAAAAAAACAGGAAGCTGTGATACTATAAAATACGTCTGCAAGTTATAACTCACATCTATATTTTACCTCATTATAAACCATTTAAATAACCAAACATGGTGTTTCAAGTTGTGTGTGTGAGATTATTGCCATGTTGAAACACACTTGAACTTCTGACACAAAGCTGGAAGAACACGACTGTCTAACAAATCACTGAATAACGTACGCAGCAGTAAGATTTCCCTTCATTCACATTCATCACATATGGGTTTGAGTGGCTGTACGTCCGCAGGAAAAGAAAAACAAGAAACAAATAAATGCACTTCATTGTTCATTAAGACCTCGTTAAGAGATTCTAGCTTGGCAGCAGATTTCAACCATCATTAAGAGTTCAAGGGTCGAGGCCGCAGTGCTTCCTCTGGATAAGTGAAAGTAAGACATGAAACAGAGAAGCTATTATCATTTCTCTGGATGACAGAAACCACACTGATGAACTGCAGCTTATGACAAAAAACATACATAACATGAAGAATACATGCATCTAAATGAAACAGTGAGTAATCATCAGGCTGATAAGTGACCATCTGTGTCTCTGACTCGTCTCTGACTCGCTCTGACTCGCTCTGACTCGCTCAGACTCATCATCATCAGGGTGAAATCATCTGAGCTGGACTCACATCCAGCAGATGGATAAACTGCTGCCACCGTTAATCAATTAGAGATTGATTAACCAAACCAAACACTTCCTGGATTCATTGATTAACCGTATGTCACCAGAAGACACTTAAAAATGCCCTTAAATCTCTCAAAGCCCAGAGTCATGTCCAGATCTTGTCCCACAATTATTCAGTTTAGTCAATTTTGTTTTATTTAGTTTTTGTTAACAGAAAGAAAAAAAAATTCACAGTTAACATGTTTTTCTTAACTGCACCAAAGTCTATTTAAAAAAGAAGCCTTTTAAAGAGCAGCACTGCCAATCAGAAACGTCTCATATGGTAACTTTGGAGGCAGTTCAGCCATTGGTGCTCTGATTAGTTTGGCATGCAGTTAACACACCAGTCATAATTCTGTTTTAATGAAAAAACTCAACTCCTGGCATTCGCTCCTGGTGTTCTTCATCACTGTTTTGGAAGAGAAAAATAACCCGAGTAAGAGCCAAATCAGCTTCAAAACTGACGTGTTTTCTCGTTAAATGAGTGCTGTGCAGAAAATGTCTGTGATGCCGAACAGTTGGATGTTAATGAGTAATTCTTAAATATTCTCCAGTGAGTTGGAATGTCAGCAGAGAAACTTTAAAATGTTAAATTTGAGAACTGACTGTGGTGTAGTTTGTTGTAGTTTGTTGAACAGAAAAAGTGTTTTATGGGTTAATGAGAAAAGATGTTCAGTTTGCTGTCACATAGAAGAAAGAAAACCAAACCGAGCCCCGTTCTGCCTCTGGGATCCGTGAGAAGGTGTGTTTCGTGTTACCTGTGTATCTGGACTTGGCGATGTCTCTGGCCATCACCGTGACAACCAGCAGAGCCAGCAGGACGGCGGAGAGGCTGCAGGCTCGCAGGGAGCTGAGGGCCACGAACCTGAGGAGGAACAACACAAAGGTTTCACAGCACGTTGGATGAGTGGGACGAAAACACTGATGCGTCCGGTCCGAAGCTGCTGCAGATTAACAGCAGATTATCATAACTTAATCTGAAAATGTGGCCAAAATAACTGGATTGTGATTGTCACGTTTCTATTTTTAGTCATCTCTGTTGGTTCCTTCAGTGAAGGAGCTGAAGTTTACTGTGTTAATGGACTTATAGCAGCATTTTTTACTATAATATGATTAAAATAATTTTCCTCTTCACTCTTTAATGCTGACAGGATCAGTTTGATGCAGGATTACAGAAGCTCTGCTAGCTCATTGTCTCTCTGTAAATACTTGAAATAAATTTTGCACACTATTTCTGAAAAATTATCAGAGTATGTAAGACCTAGATTAGTGCCAGCATTAATATCCCACAATGCAATGCAGTAATGAGAACAACAACATAACAGATAATGGCAGACAGTAGATATGGCAGCTCAGGCGTAACGTCAGCATCAAATCAGTTCAAGTGTTAGCAGAGATTCATTTTGGAAGGTGGCACATATTTTTTGTGCCGATGTTTCTGTGTAAATGTATCTATACAGGTATATATACACGTGTGCGTGTGTGTGTGTGTGTGTGTGTGTGTGTGTGTGTGTGTGTGTGTGTATAGATAGACAGATATCTAGACAGATAGACTGTGGAGTGCATTGTAAGTCGTATCATCACAGACACACTGTCTCAAACATGAACACTGGCACACGGTGAAGTCACGGTTAACACACTGCAGCATTTTAAAGAAAACAATTGATATTAATTAATAAACACTTGATATTTTTAAGGCAACTTTAATGCCAAACATTTTGATTTGACCACTTTTTTAAATATTAATCTAAATAAATCTTTCCTCTCAGTTACGTCATTGTATTCCTGGCAGTGTGGATAAATATAAATGAATAGTAACTAAAATTTTATCAACAAATGATTCATAAAAAAATCTAAACAATTAGGTTTACGACATCTTAAATATTAAATTTTTGGTGTGTGTGAGCGTGTGTTTTGTTTTGGGGGACAAATAAAATCCTGGTTACAGACCTGAATGTACATGTGGACATTCTCTTAAATATAAAACTATTAGAAATTTGAAAATAATTCCAAACAAATAGAATAAAGAGTCCACTCTTTTAAGGGACTACACTGATTTTTTTTTTTTTTTTTTTTTTATTGTGACACCATTAGATATAAAAAACACGTTTTTTTCAGTATTAGTGGCTACAAAAGAAACCTCAGTGAAGAGAAAATTTAAGGCTGATTATAAAAGAAAGCAAAGGATTTAAAGAAAAAGCATTCAGAATCTTTACTGAAGTCACAGAAATATTATCATGTTGATTTGCTGATTACATGTTTGCTGTTTGGGGTCAGTCCACAGTCAAAATTATGTTTCCTGTGATTATCCTGAGCTCAGTGTCTGTCTGAATCCCTGCGTCATGATGCTCACCAGAACACCGCGTTGGCTGCAGCAAACAGGGCTGAGGTCCTGCACGGTCTCCGCCTCCAGCTGACCAGGCCGGTGACACGGCACCACGCGCGGCCGGGCGGCGTCTCCTCCCCGCGGTCTTCCCCGCTCAGCGGCCCCGACGGCCCGGCCGCCGCCTCGCCGCCGCCCGCCGTTCCTGTTTCCCGGCTCTCCAGCATCGAAAATACCGACCGGGCCCCTCCGGTCTGCCGCTCCACTGGTCCGGCAGAGATCGGTGTCAAGTGAGCGGAACTGTTTACGGAAGCAATTCCGGTCTGTGATCTTACAAAATAAAAGTCGCTGCGTTTTGGAGCGAAATATATGATTGTTTTCGTCCTTCGCAATACATGTAAATCTTATCTTCACACTTTATTTACCGACTTCAGAGTTAAAAAAGGTATTTTTTTTAAAAAAGTTGCAATAACATAAGCTGTCTGCACTGAATCACCTATTAATCAGTAGCATTTTTTACAATCTGATATATTGCAGGCAGTTGCAAGATCAATAGGATATGAATTAAAACATAAATTACCCTTTGTGAGAAATACTTAATAGCTTAAATTTTAGTAAACCAGGGTTATTACCTAAAAAAAAAAAAACACCTGAATGTGAAGACAGAGGGCCTGAAT
>JAUZTA010000005.1:22124700-22135420 GCA_034780835.1 Ctenochaetus striatus | reverse complement strand
AATCGAAGACTTCTAATGCCTCAATTCCACTTTCGTATGCGACTGGTGTCCACAACTCCGTAAATATACGGATGATGCCCCGTATATTTGATAGAAAAATGGACCTCCAATGCCAGGAAGTCCATTTCTTCACAGCAGGATAGAAACCTTGTAGTAACTACCTGTGGCCATGATAAGAGGCTAATTTTCTCAAAATTCATATCAAATTGTCAAGACAATCTGACTGTATTTCAGATTAAGAGGATGACTGTATTTCACATCAGACTACTAACTATTTCATAACAAAGTGATAAATCTGGCTGTAGACAAGTTCATATCAAACTGTTAATGACAATCTGTCTGCAATTTTATGACCGTATTTGAGCAGAATAACATCATTTGGCTTCACAATTTGTTAATAACTAGATAAATAAGTTCCTTTTAATCACACAAACTCTGAATTGTGTGAAAAAGCCTGTTAGTGAGTTAGCAGCCCGTTAGCTAAGCTAGCACACAGTCATACGGTCTCTCCGTAATCTATGGTTTAAGTTAATTTTTTTGGAATGTACTCAAGGCGAATTCCGGACTGAAATATTACGGAGGGGAGGAGTTTCATCGGCACATCGGATATCACGTGATTCCCGGTTGACTAATCTTCGTAAAACTGTGTAAGCCAAACCCGAGATATGTCCCCGTGGGTTTTTAAAAACGATCAAACACACAGAAGGCAGAAGAGGAGGAGAAATGCTGACTGAAACTGTCACTCAGCAGCAGATTTATATCCACCGTCTGCATCCGGAGAGTCGCACCATATTAGCCACGAAAAAACACCCGGTGCAGTCTGCCGAACCAGAAGCGGCAGACTCGATCCTGATGGTGGTTAACCATGATGAAAGCTACTCCTGTGCTTTAATTCTGAAATTAATAATAGTTTCGCTGTAGTTGAATAATTATCTGCCCTTTCTGTCCCTATCCGGAACGAGACATTATAAAACCTTTGCGTTTAAGACTTTGAGTACAGATGAAAACCCATCTACTCAGCCCCGATTACCACACTGATGTGAACGAGTTTAAGATGTTTAAGAGTGAACATCCATCAGGTTTTAAAGGACTTTGTTTTACAGGATCTCTGATAGAGCTTGGACACAGAGAATAAGACCAACAAAGGATAAAAAAGAGGGAGAAACGGACTATTTTTGTGTTGGGATGACGTTACAGCGGTCACCAAGGCTTTCTCTCTTTCAGCCTCTTTCATAATTCTGTATTTTCTCTGTGGGTGTTTTTTTTTTTTAACTCTTCCTTTGCAGCCTGTTTTTTCGTATTCTTCTGTCTGCTTGTTCTCTCCAGACTTTACCTCCACCTTCCCTTCTTTATCCTCAACGTGTCTCACCCTCCGTCCTCCACATCACACATCACTGTGGAAACCACACGAAACACCAAGTGTAAATGTGTTCAGCTCAGATCGGACGCAAACAGACGGCCTCGACGCTGCGGTGACGCGGCTCTTCCTCGTCAGCAGTGATGCACCACAACCCACCACTTCCCCCCGAATTTCCCTCCTCACCCGGTGGTGTAGGGGATGTTGATTCCTCCCAGGTTGATGCTCTCGCAGCCCACGATGAAGAGCGTGGAGAAGCAGAGCAGGGAGACTCCGCTGCAGATCATCGCCAGCTTGGCCGACTCGCGAGCTCCCAGCTTCAGCTTTTTAATGATGTAACCGCCCAGGACGATGCCCACGCCGGCGCTGGGCACAATAATCACACCTGGAGGAGGGGGAGGAGGGCACATATTAGAAATGTTGAGAGCTTTTATGTATTCGCCCTCAGTGAACTGGTACAACCTGACGAACAGAGTTTTGTTATCTGGGAAGCCGAGCTTGGAAACAGTTTGGAGAAAGCCGGTAACTTTCAAAAATACAAGGCAGGTGATTGGACGAACCATCTCAGTCAAAGTATTCAGAGCCAGTTGGTAAACCAAACTCTTGTTTGGTTAGTCTAAGTCAGTAGAAAGAAGACAACATCCTTTTTTATCAATAAAAGCATTCAGTGGCATTATTTTCTCTTCTTTTAATCAGGAAGTTCTGATATCACTGATTTATAGCAGGAGCTAAATCATGCCAAGATGGGCTAATGAGAATGTTCTGGTTTATTTTTTAGCCTCCAGATTTAGTTAAGTTATCTAAATATTGCATTTACACAATTTTGGAAGAACAAGAAAGCAAAATTTTCGAAAAATGTCTTTCCCTGCTGCAAACTTTTTACTGACAAGTTAAAAACCTGAATTAGCTACTTTTTTATTGACTTTTAACAAGCAAAACCACTCACAAACAAACTGTACAGCTACCGTACTTTTCGGACTATAAGCCACACCTGTGTATAAGCCGCACCCACTAAATTTAACAAGTAAAACCACTAAAGCTTCTTCTTCAGTGTCGGAATTTAACAGCCTCGGAATTACTTCGTCACACATGTTCTTGTTTACGTTTGTTTATATTCGTCTGTAAATTAGCCGCATCAGAGTTTTAGCCTGAAGGTTCAAAGCGTCGGAAAAAAGTAGCAGCTTATAGTCCAGAAATTACGGTACTTTCATTTTATCTGAGTCATTTCTATCAGTGGAAATGCTGGACTTGTTTGGATGCAGCTGCCAGCGATGGAGGCTCTGCAGTCATGTTACCTGCATTTCGAGTCAGAGGCCGACATTATGATATTCCAACTTATTGTTTATATTTATTTCTAAACATTATGAGATAAAAGCAAACAAAATAAACTAAAAACTGGGTTAATATTTTATGGGTTAACTGTACAACATATTGTGACCTTGATAATGCTGTGACTTATTGAAATATTTGCCTCAGTATGGGACATAAGTGCCTTTCATTCGGACAAGGCAGCGGAGAAAAACACAGAACAGCTTGACCTTGTTTTGCAAGCCAAACAGTTCGTCTACTACACATTACAGAAGATTTTGTAGGTCATAGTGGCCTTTCACGCTCTACTTTTGCTAATCAAATCAGCTGTGAAACTGTATAATTCTGCTCTCCGCAGCCTTCTCACAAGACAATCCTACAGAAAATGCAGCATTCACAACAACAGCCTCCTCCAGGCAGCCTTGCATTACCATGACAGCACATATTTTTAGTGTGGGAGGCCCCGAAGGGAGTGCAGCCTTTAACCCAGGCAGAGTTAGTGCCTTCTCAGTGGGTGTTAGATAATGTTGCGTCTTTTCCTGTGCACATCAGTGTTTGAGGCCATTATCAATCCAGAGTTTAACTAAAACGCCGTCTAGTCAAACAGTTTCAGGTCATTCCAGTGCATGACCGTTTCAAAAAATGCACTAAACTGGATTCATGGCATATTTTTTTTAAAATAAAAGATCAACTGTGTGTAAAATCCTGATAAACAGGCAGTGAATTTGTGCAAAGTAATGTTGTGAAAACAGCTGTTTTTTGGTTTCAGACATGCATTTTTACATTTGAAAGGATGTGATCTGTACACAACGGTTCAACGTAGATTAAACCTGGGATTAATGCAGAGTGAGACCCCGTGTAATGAGATTACCTGTACAAATTGAGGTCAGAATAAATGCTTGTATGTGAGATTTCTGTCTGTTCTGTGACCAAATGGAACAGGTTTTTTTTTGTTTTTTTGGGACACCCACATTAAATTTTATGAACTCTCTGACTAAATGGAAAGTGACAAATCTGTCTTTCCAGGAAAAGTCTGACAGGATGAGGTGTGTCTTATCAAAAAGGAAGACAATCTGATAAGGCAGATGCATCATCAGACCTCTTATCTGCCTTTCATGAGCTAAAAATGATGCCTGAAGGGCTGAGCACGGCCTCTTGCTGTGGAAACACCATCCAGGACAAAATAACAGGAGGAGACTGATGCTTCATCCCAATCATTCTGCTGAACTGAACCACAAACCCTCGCAGGTGGGTGAAGGTGAAGGTGCCTTGCTCCACCTCCGAATCACAGTCAATCTCCACAGAGACCAAACAGCTGTGAGAGTGTGAAAACCTTCAGCAGGTTCCCCGAGAACATTTGTTTCCCCCCCACACGAGGCTGCATGATGTGAAAACATGTGTGAGTGGCAGGTTTAATCACTGGCTTCGCGGCCCACTCCACCTACAGCTGAGACGGTTACACAACTCCACAATGAAACATCTCTGACAACAAAAGTCTTCCATGATGGAATTTCTCTGGACAAAACTCAACCCATGCGAGTTTGTCGACAAGGTTTCCAAGACGGTACAAATGGAGATTCTGTTTGATAAAATGCGTTCGTTCGGTGATCGAAAACTCCAGTCGTCTATAAACTGAGCTTTCTCTGTTCTGGAAAGTTCAGATGACTCACAGCACCTGAAAGTGTAACTAATGATGTGCTGCACACTGACGCCAGCAATCACAGTCACTTCTTTTTAAAAAAACTAAGTGTCTCATTCTGCAATTAAACTAATAAAAAGCCTTTAGACTGTAAGCTGCTCCAGACGTCCTGTGACTTGAACGACGGGGTTTTTCACAGTCGTACATTTTCTTTGAAAAGGCATCAACTCTCTCAAATGGAAGCTGTCAGTAAGGTAAAAAAAAAAAAATCTTATGCTGCTAATGACGGCTGTGGATGTTTTAGCGTCTGCATATCTAAAAAAAAAACCTCAGCAATTAAACTGAAAGAGACAAGCGAAGGCGCCACATGCACTTTCAAAAAGCAAGAATACTTGTGCTATCAGCAGCTCCAGAACACCAAAATAGCCATTATCACTGCAGAGGGCCGTCGTTCCTCTCGGTTCCTCGGCGGTGAGACGCCTCTGAGTGGCTCTCTATCTTTAAAACACTCCTGACGGACCGAGTCCCTCTGTGACTGGACGCCCTACTGAACGACTGATCGCTCAAAGGCTCCAACACAAAGATAAGCTGCTTCATATAACGATCAAAGAAGACATAAGTGACCTGTTTTCATTTAATGAGACGTGAAGTCCACAGTCATGAGGCTTTTCCGGTGTCTCACTGAGTTTACACACATTTTACATCAGGATGATGTCTGAGACATTGATTAAGTCCGTTTCAGAAAACTGTCTGCAGCAGTTTGAGGTGTTTTGTCAACAGATTTACAGGCACAAGGCTGTTTTCTGCTGCAGTACTGATGCTGAAAACTGGGGAAAATAAAAGCAGCAAGACTGACTTTTCACTTATATTCCACAATGTAAACCAAATTAAAATAAATGCTGTCTCAACACTGTGTATCCATGTAAAGATCGTAATTTCTAATTATAGTTTATTCTATTTTTCATCTAATTTATTCCAAATAGTCTAAAAATATGCATGAGTTTGAATACACTGTATGTACACATCCTGCTCTGCTTTATGTTGCTGTTTTGCACCTCTGATTGGAGGCCAAACTACATTTCATTTTCTGAGTACTTGTATTTTGCAATCTGATCTAATCTAATCTAATCTAAACACAGAACTGTCTGTGACGGACAGTCGATCAGTCCACCTTCTGGGAAGAAACACAAGGTCAGAAAACACGTTGAAAAACTTCTGTACTTGCATAAGCAATGACTAGATCTTCACTGTCCAGCTTCACTAAACTCTCATTAATCTTCATTTGTCAGCTTCAGTTGTTGAAGCTAACATTTGGCTGTAGCCTGCAGCCACATTTTCAACTACTGAACGCAGCTTTCAGCATTTCAGAATATTAGCATGTTAGCATGTTAGCATGAGCATGCAAAACCCACAAAATGCTTTAAACTGAACATTCAACATCATGCAGTTTGTGGGCATGAGCTGCATTAGACTAAATGCCTGTTTAAGCATGTGATAGTGTGTGTATGTAGAGTGCATTTGTGCATATGTGTGTGTGTGTGTGTGTGTGTGTGTGTGTGTGAGTAATGCACTCAGTTCTTTAGCTGTGTGTCCCAGGTGCCCCGTTCATTTGAAGACCAGCAGTTTCTTTATTATTAATGTGTGTTGGCTTGCAGCTCTGAGCAGAAAGTCTCTTCCACTCTGCTCTCAGATAAAACCAGGAGAGCAGCGCTGAAGTGGAAATTAAAGTCTCGGATGTTGTTTGAATATTATGGTCTGTCTGCATCCTGTCTGCGCTGCCGTGGAGACATTAAAAGCCAGTTCGGAGAAGAATGAAGAAGCCAGTTTTGTCTTCAAGGCGCTTAATTTCCTCCCAAAGAGTTTTAGAGTTTTGTGGTAAAAAATATACTATTTTTGAAGCATTTAGAGGGAAGAAAGATTTTAAGGTGGGTCAGAAATGTGATCAGGTGTTGAAGTTCAGCTCACCTGTGTAGATGCTGGCGCTGGAGGCCGGGATGCCGAACTGGGACTCGATGAACTTGGGGATGAAGGTGATGAAAGCGGTGACTATGGCACTTTCTGCCGTGTACGACAGGCTGACGAACAAGAAGGTCACGTTGCTGAGGATCCTCACTGCTGCCTTGGGCAGGTCTGAAAGACGAGAAGAAGGAGAGAAAAGTTTATTTTTTGATCGTTGTGAACAAGTTGTCTGTTTCCTGTCAGAATCCTGAAGGCCTCGCCGACATGTCGCTTCGTTTTCAGGCACCTTTGATGTCCTTTCCGAAGCCCATGGACGAGGTGACCGTCTGGCTCTTGTTGTTGTTGCTCTTCTCCTTGAGGACGTCGTCGTCGCTGGAAAGGTCGTCCAGGCTCAGCTTTTTCCTCCTCTTCTTCTTCTTGTGTCGGGGTGGCAGCTTCTTGGGGAAGGTGAACATGGGGAAGATGACCAGCAGCATGGCCACAGCGCACAGCAGGAACCCGCTCCACCTGGACAGACGCAGGAGGAATAAATTAATAACAATGCAGAAAACAAAGTGCAGTCAAGGGGGGTGAAATTATATGAGTCAGTCATGGATGAGACACTTCAATAAATAAAAAAAATAAGAGTCAGGCTTGTGCAAAATCACTGGTACACTCATCCATCTTCTTCCTGTTATCATCACCTATAATTCATGTCAGAAGCCAGAGGCTGGAAACCACTGAGTCACTGGTTATGTTGTCAGTTAGAGGATGGCATCACTGAGACTGTAAATGACTAACTGCATCGCATGCACTGCGACAGATTCACGCAGGATGTGAGACATGTACAGCAAAATTTACACAAACAGCAAACATGCAACTTATGTACTTCAAAGCTACTTTAGTGATAATCGACTTTTTATCCCTGATAACATGCCATTATGTTATTATTTATAGGCTGTTAGAGGTATGATGAGAAAAATATACAACAAACTAGAAGATTTCCACCTCAGAACGTCAGCGCACCATAGAAAATCTCACAAAATGTTTATTAGCATCGAGCAAAAACCAGAACTTCAGTCCAAACTCAAGCTTCAATAAGGGCTCAGTTTCCAGCCAAAACTGTGCATGAAGCCTCAAAAAATGGCATCAAATGCAGATGATTTAGTTAATTCACTTAACTTCAATATTATCTGATCTAAATGAATGAACTTTTCAAATTTCAGATTGTTTTCTTAAAAAGAACATTACTATTTATCAGCGATGCATTAAGAATTAAGCATAAATTAATATAATAATAAGATGTTTGTTTCTGTCAGCAGATCCCTTTAAAAGACCAAAACCGTCTGTAAGTTTATCAATACTCCCTGATTTCTCTGCTCTTTCTGTGGCTTCAGATGAAATCCGACTAAATATGTGAAACTTTAAAACAGCTCATAAATATACAGTCTCATTTTTAAAATGTTCATCAAGAGTAATTTTCTGAGGAAGCTGGTCACTGTGGTGTTTAAACAAATGCTATTTTCACAAGAAGAAGTGGTTTATTTGTCTGGGACCATTTTCAGCTGCGGATGGATCCACATCTTGTAGATTTTGTGATTTAAAAAAACAAACAAACACACAAACAAAATAAACTACATGTGTTTGTTTACAGTGACGCAGAATCACTCATCAGTATCACAGCAATGAACTGGAACTGATTTCTGTCTTTTTTAATGTTTCTTTTTGATAATGAGACCAATAAAGAACATCAGCAGAATTAAAAGAAAATGTCTTAGAACGTATTAATGATCTCCAAACTAAGATACTTAAAAAAATATCTGAAACTCAGATATTTTAGCGTCACACATTAGATCACATTTCAAAAGCAGCCGGGTTGTTCTCACCAGTTGCCGATGAAGCGAGGGTCGCTCTGATCGATGTTGACAACAGTTTTGGGGTCCACGTAAAAGCCGATGAGGACCCCCCCCAGCAGGTAACCAGCCGCCGGACCCAGAGCTCCCATCACATACATGATGGCTGAGGAGGAGGAGACAAAGAAAAACAGGAGGATGCTTAAAAAAAGAGAACAAACGCTGCAGTTTTATTAGATTTATGTTAAAATCTTATGTTTAACCTAACGGCTGAGGATAATCGCTGGATTTCTGCAGGAATGTCTGCAAATTTGAGCCTCTTCCAGAGCTAAAACAGACGATATAATCTGACTTTCTTTGACTTTTTTCACTCAATACTTCCCTCATTTTGCATCATCCTGCCTGCTTCCTGCAGACTGATAATAAAAGTTATCTTACAAACACACACAGGCAGAAGAAGGAGTGACTGTTTTCCTCTTTTTTTTTTTTCAACTCGTTGTGTTAATAATCATGATTTTGGATCATTTGTCTGAGAAAAACAACTATATATCAACTTATTCGATTATCCAAACCTGATGTCACACTTAACCCTTATATAAGGCTTCAAATTAAACTAATCTAGCATTAAGAGCGCAGTACAAAAGGCCATGTGTGTGGGTCATGTGTGCAGATCATATGACTGAGTAATAAGAGGCCTGCTTGAGGCTGAGAATAAGATTTCTCCAATTAGGGGGAATTAACATCTTAAAATCTTTGGCTGAAGTTAAAAGCAAACACAAAAATCCGGTGGCGTGACTTAAAAACTCAAAGCTGGGCCAGGCACTGGACCCGATCGAACGTTATCTAACTGTCCTGGGAACCCAGCAGGGGGCTCCGGGTTCATCTCCGCCTCCGTTTCAAAGACGTCTCATGGAGAATTTCTATTATTATTGTTTCAAAATAAAATTAAAGCTAGCTAATGATGCCGGCATTGGGGATAAATTACACTTATGTTGCAGAAAAACTGGTATACAATGCTGTTTTTTTATATCTGTAATTCAAATCATGTGGTCTTCTTGTTACCTTGTCAAAACTTTAATCTTTATAATGAGAAACTATCGTTATAGAGCCCTTTCTGTCTTAATAAAACTGCAATCAGTAAACAAAACAAAGAGTTTTCTTGATTTTGTTTGCACATTTTTCAAAAGTTGGTAAATTTTTGTTTTGCTTTTAATTAGTTTGCATATTTTCTGACATTTTATTTCTGATTCCTTGCACATTTTCAATTCGTTTATAATGCTTTATTTTTAAGCTTGTGTTTTTTTAACACAGTCCTCTGAAAGAATAAAAACTGTGTTGTAGAAGCTTTCATAAATACACAATAAAAGAGCCAAACAACCAGTTAACATCAGCACCACCTGAGAAGAGATGCCACATTCATCATTTAAGATATTATCCATTTTGCCCAGTTATGAAACATGAAAACTGAACTGATTAAAACACCAGTTTTCCACAGAATTCCGGCATCATCGGAAGCCTTCAGTTTATCATCTGCAGAACATTTTCACAGATTTTCTAAACCTCCGTCTCTCCTCCCGACTATTACATCATGTGGTTGGGATAGCCAGAGCACGGGATGATAAAGCATCAGGATTGAGGGCTTGGGCTTTCCAAAGGGGACCCAGCGGCATCGTGGATAATCCCTTATCTAGCTGGGAAAGAGGGAAAACCCTCGGCTGGCGGGCTGCCGCGTTACGCAACGTGATGCCGACCATCAGCCGAGGGATAAAAGACGACCAGGCTGCTGGTGTGAGGACGACGGAGACCTGATGGCATGTGAGGAGCCAGAAAGAAAACACTGATGGAGAAAGATGATGAGACGGACGGAGAGAAAGCAGCACTGAAAGACAATAAACAAACCCCCAAAGAGAAGGAAAGATGAAGACAGGAAGAGAGGGAACAGGTGAAGTGGGGCGGTAAAAAGAAAGATGGAGGATGGAGGTGTTTGTGCTGCTGATGGAGGAAGATCGTCTCTCTAGCATCAAAGCAAACTGATTTTTGACCGTTGTTGTTCCTTTCGATCAATCATTTCAACCGGTTTACTGGAGGCAGACGATGACTTTGATTCCTGCACATCTTCATCCCATTAATCCACAAATAAACACCCAGAGACATGAAACAGCCCCACCCTCCAGTTTTAGTCTTCTTTTCCTCTCACGACTTGCAGTAACAGACATTATAACATGCAAGACTTTAAAAAACCTCCTTAGTTTTCCTCCTCAGCTTTCTGAAGTCAATGCAAGCAAACTTCAGTCTCTTCATTACGACACAGCAAGTGGCCGACAGTGAAAGGCAGAAATAAAATTAAATTAATCTAATTCACCAAACTTTATTTTGAATAACAGAAGAGACTGTGGCTGTAGCTCGATTACATACACAGCAGCAAGGAAAATAACTTTTTAACGAAGGAAAATGACCATTTTTTAACCTCCTGAGACCCTGCGTACCCATATGAGGACATTACATTTTTGCCTTTCTGCACCATGTTACTTCATCTTTTAAAACTTTGACCCATTGTCCCCACATGAGGATGTTTAGGAGGATATTTAGTTATTACACTTATTAGGTTTAAAACGTAGGTCCTAC